>JAFVLL020038344.1:0-34027 GCA_021397915.2 Tor tambroides | reverse complement strand
TTTCCTTGCCTCTGTGTCCAGTCTTAACGTCATTTGGTGTATACTGTGTCTCCCGCGATCTTTGTGTTCTGTCAATAAAGTCAAAGTGTCTGGCATCCCGAGTGTACCGTGACAGCAGCCTACGACTATCTCACGTTTTCAAATTAACTTTCTAAAAATTAATTTTAAATTATTTTTTTTTAATGATTTAAGGATGTTATATTATAATGTTATAGTTGTTTTATTTCGTTATTTGATCTCCAAATCAAAACAAAATATAAATTCAATTAGCTTGCAAACTGTCCCTTTCCGCCACCTGGAGGTAGTTTTGTGAATGACTTTTAACACGTGACTGACTTGCAGTTAACACCGTGGCCCTGCGGCGGCAGTACACGCAGCAGTAATAAGCATTTTGGTTGTCCACCTACTGTATGCAAGTGCTTTGATCTGAACGTGAACGTGTTTTCTTCGTGCACAAAAATCTTCGTAAAAAGTAGCTTCGTAAAATTACGGTTGAACCACTGATGTCACATGGACTGTTTTACCGATGTCCTTACTACGTTTCTGCGCCTTAGTAGTAGTAGTAGTAGTGCCTTTGCTGTCTATAGAGGGTCAGAAAGCTCTCAGATTTCATCAAAAATATCTTAATTTGTGTTCTGAAGATGAACAAAGGTCTTCTGGGTTTGAAACGACACAAGGGTGAGTAATTTATGACAGAATTTTCAGTTTTGGGTGAACTACCCCTTTAAGTTCAGATAAATTTATTCAATTTAAATTGTTTTAAGTTAGAATTGTGTGATGATTCAAATTTATTATTATTATTTATTTTTTTACAATAATAAGGGGGAGTAGCAACAAGGGGTAGTGTAATAAGGGGGACATATGATGGTAAAAGTGTTGAGATGACCTGGGAACCAGTGTTTTTAATAGTGCTGTCAAACGATTAATCGTGATTAATCGTATCCAAAATAAAAGTTTTTGTTTGCATAATTTATGTGTGTGTACTATGTATATTTATTATGTATATATAAATAAACACACATGGATGTATATATTTAAGAAAAATGTTGTTTATATTTTAAATATATTTATATATAATATAAATTATATGAATATAAATATATACATGTAAATATTTTAAAATATATACTCGTATGTGTGTATTTATGTAAACATAATACATATATGCAGTACACACACATATATTGTGTAAACAAAAATGATTCTGGATGCGATTAATTGCGATTAATCGTTTGACAGCACTAGTTTTTAATAAAATATTATGTTCACTAAAATATAAAAATATATATTTCAGTATTTTTTCAATCCAAAAAAACAACAACGTGTAAGCACCAATGATCTCAAGAAGAACAAACAGTTGCAAATTCTGAATGAATAAATAAGTTGCTTACACTTAAAAATAACACTTCTTGCATCAGTGGTTCAATGAGAACCTTTAACATCCATGGAATCTTTCCATTCCACAAAAAGTGCTTTGTAGTGGAAAAAAATCCTTTAGGGAGGTTCTTTGAAAAACTTCTTTTTGAAGAGCGTGTCAACCACAAACTGCCTGTAGTTAGTGAACTTACTTGGTAGAATAATTTAGTGAGTGAAATTACTTGGTAGAATAATTATTTATTCAGATTATCATTAATAATAAATGTGACTATCCACAGTGTGGTCAAAACATTATGGTTAAATGGTGTAGGATGCTTGGCAAAAGTTTTGTAGTTATTGTCTGTTCTGAATGGTGTCAAAGATCAGTGTCTAAACTGGCTTACTGATCATAATGCAGGCACTGGACTGGAAGCACATTCTCTCTCTCTGTTTAACCCCACAGTCTGACCTCTCCTTCCTTTGTTTCCGTTCAGTTCTGTTCATGACTTAATTCATCCTCTGTCTCGTTTCATGTGTCCATCAGCACTGCTCACTACACTGTTTAATGGCTGTCTTTGTATGCTGACTGTTTGCCTGTCTCTTTAAGTAATGAATGGAGGGCTCATATAGAGGACATACTATTCATGACTTTATGGACTGTGTTGCTCACACATATTTTTAGCAGATTGTCATTTCTACTGAGCTTTAGATTAAAAAGATAATGTAAAAATAAACAGAGAGACCAGATGGCCAAGATATATGAAGATGTTTAAAGATGCACAGGGAGCTTTGACTCATCAGAGTGAAGCTCTGCTCATGCATGTTATGAGCCTCTAAATCAACTCAAAGTCAGCTGAACACTTCCTCATCAAAAGTCAGTATAATTTTTTTTAACAGTCTCAGTTAGGTGCAAAGGAACATAATTGAAACTGTTAAAGTCTCAGTTAGCATTGGCATTTCAATAAAAGTTAAAATGCCAATCAGAAGTGGTATAAGGGTCAATGACATGATGCTCTTTTTGTCTAATTTATTAAAAAAATACATTATCTGTCCACACGCAATTGCTTGAATACACCTCTTCTGCAAGAAACATGTTTAAAATTAATTTTTATATTAAAAAATAAGCAAATAAAGCCTCATTAAAAATTAAATTATTAAAGAGAAATTAAAGATTTGCATAAGCCTTAATTATTATTTTCTGTGTTATAAATATTTATATGTATTTATAAAATACTTACATTTGTATATATCTTTAAAAAAAAATGAAATATGAAACTGGCATGAATACAAAGATTATATATTTAGAACTTGCACAAAACAGTGAGGTTTATCTCTGTGAGTAAATATTGTTTACTATCTCCAAGAATCCCCACATCAAAGTTTTCCTGCACACAGTCACTCCATCTCTCATTGGTTCACATTCATGCTGTAGCTTGTCTGCATGTAAAAAAAAAAACAGAGGATATAATGTAGCTTTTCTGACAATATATTGTTCTGCTTGCTTATTTTTGTTTTTCTGTTAGTGCTGTTGGTATGTGTATATTGTTATATTTTCTAAGACAAAAGACATGGATGTTTGCATGTCTCTACAGGTTTCAGCATCGATAATGCTCAAGGTTTTAATGTGGGGACTTCTGGAGCTAAGATCTTCTCACAGTTGGCAGCAGAGCAGTTTGGTTACTCTGTTCAACAGTTCAGCAACAGTCAAGGAAAATGGTAAGACATAAAATATAATTGAAATTGCGTGTTTATTTAATTTATTTATTTATTTATTTATTTAATTAAACTACCATTTTTTGTTTTTGAAAGAAGTCTCTTATATTCAGCACGCCTGTATTTAATTAATCAAAAATACAGTTAAAAGATAAAATGTTGAAATATTATTACAATTTAAAATAACCACTTTCTATTTGAAAATGTCATTTATTCCTGAGATGCAAAGCTGAATTTTCGGCATCATTACTCCTGTCTTCAGTGTCACATGATCTTTCAGAAATCATTCTGATATGTTGATTTGCTGTTTAGGAAACATTTCTTATTGTTATCAATGTTGAAAACAGTTGTGCTGCTTCATATTTTTGTGAAAACCGTGATACAATACCATTTAAAAGTTTGGGAAGAGAGAAATTAATATTTTAATTCAGCAAGGATGCGTTAAATTGATCAAAAGTGACAGTAATTTATGTTATAAAATTTTTTCCAATAAATTATATTCTTTTAACCTTCTATTCATCAAAGAATCCTGAAAAATATTAATATTATTAATTAAATGTATCTTATTAGTAAAAATAAATTTTCTGCATTATTAATAAAATAACCATTATTTTTATTTGCGCACTAATAATGATTGTTAACAAAGGTGCATTTATTTATTTATTTCAGAATTGTGGCAATGCTGTTTAGTCCTTTGTTGGATTTAGTTTATTGGGAATAATAAGAAACTCATGTGGCAACACTATATTATATGGTTTTAATTCATACAATTTGTGTAAAATTACATTATGGCAGTCAAGCGAAACTCTTTATTTCCCAAACACATATTCGAACAGTAGTTATAAATGTAACTAGACAAAACTAGCATACATGACTTTTTCCCAAATGTTTATTTGATTTTGAATGGGTCACATGACCTGAGCAGCTGTGACGTGCTGCCCTGTGTATGTATGTACGTATAGCAGCGCACACTCTGATAGCTGTTTTCCCTTGCAGTATCACTTCTCTCAATACACACTATACAGCACACACACACTTCCTGTGGCCATTAAATTGGTCCGTATCCGGGAGATCACAAAGAAGCCAAGTTCCTCTAGCATCTATCTGCAGGAAAATGAAGGTCTTCCTCTTATTCCCACATAACATCTACATGTTCTCAATGTCAGCAATAAGTCACAGATACAATGTACAATGTTTCCTCTAAAGCACAAAGAAAAGTTTAATCAACACTGGGCACAACTTTCCTAACATCTGCTAACTCTATAAGTGCTGCACAGAGGGAATGCTGGGTCACTTCATATTATTTGTTGTGCCCATAAAGTGTTATTGTTCGCTTATGGTCACCCTCACTGTCTAGACAGTCTTTAAATGCATGTGTTTCTTAAGAACCTCGCTGTTGTGCACCAGGTCAGATGAGGCATTTCCTGCTCTGGCGTGGGCTGCTTTGGAGGTTGTTGGTGACATCATTTTCACTGTGAGTCCAGCATTAGTTCTGTCTGACCTCCCACAAAACACACATTAGAGACCCCTAACAACCATTTCTTTAGACAATGAGTCATTATTACCCACAGTCCTTTTCATCAGAATGCCTTGTATCTATTTACTCACATGTACTTATATACGTCATGTTTTTGAAAATTCCCTGAACTTTCCCTACACAGAATCCCATTACTTTTTTACTCATTAGAAGTACAAATACTATGCTTTTTGTTGTTGTGAGAACTATATGCAAGAAACAAAAATTAACCTAACATGACAAGTAGGTAGTTAAAGGGAAAAATCTGTCATCATTTACTCACCCTCATATTGTTCCAAACCTGTATGAGTTTCTTTCTTCTGCTGAACACAAAAGAAGATATTTTGAAGAATGTTGGTAATGGCAGTCAACGGGAGCCGTCAACTATTTGGTTACCGCCATTCTTCAGAATTATTAACAAGTGTTTTCCAACATTTCAGCCGTTCAGTGATCTACCTAGTACACTTTTTTTTTCAATATTTACAAGCTCGCAGTTTTGCTCAAAATAATTTTTCGTCATTTCCTAATGAGTCGCCACCTTCTCAAATGGAGACGTTGTTTTTACAGAATCCATTTTCCAAAGGAGGAATTTCAATTATATACAGTATAACAAATTATCACAACTAGAATGTGATGTTTCATTAGAGTATCTAAAAACGGCATAGAAAGATGACCTTGGAATAAATATCGAAGACTGGCAATGGGATGAAGCACAAAAACAAGTTCATTCTTGTTCCTTGTGTGTTAGACATGGTCTAATACAGTTCAAGATCCTGCATCGACTTCACGGGCCTCATTTATGAAGTGTGCGTACGCACAGATTTGATCTTAGAGGAAAGGAAGGGAAAGGGAAGTGGTGTGTGGCCAAGTATGGTGACCCATACTCGGAATTTGTCCTCTGCATTTAACCCATCCAAGTGCACACACCGTAGTGAACATACACCTGGAGCAGTGAGCAGCCAATCCTGTGGTGCCCGGGGAGCAGCTGGGGGTTCAGTGCCTTGCTCAAGGGTCTCACCTCAGTCGTGGTATTGAGGGTGGAGAGAGCGCTGGTTATTCACTCCCCCACCGACAATCCCTGCCGGACCTGGGACTCGAACCTGCAACCTTTGGGTTACAAGTCCGACTCTCTAACCATTAGGCGGCGGCGGCGGCAGCAGCAGCAGCAGCAGCAGCAGCGTTCCTCCAAGACCAAAAACATTAACATTGTCTTATCCATTACCATGCCATTTAAGCCCCATAGAAAGACCAGTATGCTCAATGAAGTCCAGGAGTCAAATTTGAAGTTCAGTCAGTTGACAGAGAGTTCACTGAGGACAGATTTCTCTACACTTCCAAGGCCCAAAATGAGTAAGAGGCGCCAGTCCTGAGCTAACTTACAATACAGAAACATTAGTTCTTATAGTCATATTGACGTCATTTCTACAGGTTCTGATCATTTAGCAGTACAGATAATTCTAGCAACATCCAAACATGATGTTCTTTTCTTAAAGAACATCTTGGAGACACTAAATTCCATTCGTATGCAACTATTGTAAGGTTGGAAGGTGAGTCATAAATCTTGTTTGGGCACTTCTCATCTGGGCAGCTGTTGATTCTCCTGCAGACTGTTGCTCTGGCATGGTCAGGGGTAAATAACCCCTGCAAATACACCAGTAGATATAACATAGAAAATATATTGTCCCTTCAAGGTTGAGCTACAGCATATCACTGAAACAGAACAATGCATTCACACGGAGCACATTGCAAATAGTGGTGCCATAAAATGGTGCTATAAACCCTAAAAAGAATTCATGTTTGAAGAAAAGTTAATGTCACTAATCATTCAAATATTAATTAAAATTTTTTGACCAAATATTTTTCTTTAATTTATGATTTAATTGAACAAATATTTATCAAAAACTATAATTAGTATTAGTATAGCTTAAATTTGCAACCCTGTTACCCATTCTATTGTTTTTTAAATTACATATATAAATGTTCTTTGTCACGTTATTGTTTATTTAATAACTAACATTAGTGTTTTTTCACATCATTGAACAATTGAATTTGTAGTTTTATAGTATAATATTATCAAATTATGTATAATATTATGTAATATGTATTTTTATGAAATTTTGTCATTGTTTTATTTTTGTCACTTTATTAGTTAGATACATACACCACACACATTTGAACCATGTTCCAAAGTACTGTATGTTTAACAGAGGATTGGTGTTTTTTTCTGTCACAGGATGTGAAATGATTGAGCTTGTGTGTCAGTGTTTGAGGAATGCTATGTTTAGTCTGGGCAGAGCAGCTGATCACATGATGGCAACCTAGTAGTAATACTCTGTGTAATTTAGTGGGTGTGTTTAGGTGATATAATGCATGCCCAGTGCACCTACACACATGTAATCTCAGATATGCTTTCAAATACACACCCTACTGTGCTACTGGTCATTAAACACTGTTTTTGCAATCCTGTCATGTAGAATATCCTTAATAACTGCTCTGTGCTCAGCAGCCTCACCTGATCCTATACTTCAGGATGATAATACGGAACTAAAACCTCTCACTGCTCCTCAGGCTCCTCGTGGGTTCACCATGGAAAGGATACCCTCAGAATCGGAGGGGAGAAATCTATAAGTGTGAGATTAACAGCCCTGGAGCCAGCTGTCAGTCACTTAACCTTCAGAGTAAGCAAACGTTTCCTGTCATTTCCAGTGTCATCATCAATGGTGTTCATAAGGCAGTATCATGCTATGCAGTTCAAAAGCAAATTCTTGGATTTTAACAATAAGTCTTCAAGAATGTAAAGCTGAAGATGTCACTGTGTTTAATGTGCTCTCAGATTCTGTCAGTGTGCCAACCATATCCAACAGCAACAACATCAACATGAGTCTCGGTCTCACTCTGACTCCAACAACCAAAAACGGCGGGTTTATGGTGAGACTGTTGTTTTCTGTTGGTATTTCTTACATTATATATATTTTTTCTGTGATGTTTTGGCACCTGCACCAAGGAAGTACCCTGTATGTCTGTAAATGATTAATAAGAAGTTCTAAGTTATTCTGCATGGATTTGAATGGTTTACGTAGGATGTCATGTGCTTGGTGTTCATATTATGTTACATTATGTTTGTGTTTCAGACGTGTGGTCCTCTGTGGGCTCAGCTCTGTGGAAGTCTGTATTTTTACCCAGGAGTCTGTGCTGAAGTGAGCCCACAGTTTACGCTCCAGTCGGCCTTCTCTCCTGCCGCTCAAAGTATGAACGCACTTCAGTGTCCTCTCTATGAAAGATTACTGTTCACGTTAACGGGATAGTTCACCCCAAAATGAAAATTCTGTCATTAATTACTCACCATCATGACGTTCCAAACCTGTAAGACCTTCCTTCATCTTCGGGAAACCAATTAAGATATTTTTGATTAACTCCGAGAGCTTTCTGACCCAGACAGCAACACAACTGATATGTTCAAGGCCCAGAAAGGTAGTAAGGACATAGTTAAAATAGTCCATGTGACATCACTGTCATGAATGTGCGCCGAAGAATGACACAGAAGAGAAGAAATCATTGAAGGAAGTCGTTATTTTTGTTTTCTTTGCACAAAAATCATAACATTACGGTTGAACCACTAATGTCACATGGACTATTTTAATGATGTCCTTACTACCTTTCTGGGTCTTGAACATGTCAGTTGCGTTAATGTCTACGCGCGGTCAGAAAGCTCTCGGGTTTTATCAAAAACGAGTAATTAATGACAGAATTTTCATTTTTGGGTGATCTATCCCTTTAACCTCTATTGTGAATCTCCAGCAAAATGTTAACATTTGTGTCATTCAGCTTGTGGCAGTCTAATGGACATCGCCATAGTTTTGGACGGATCCAACAGTATTTACCCATGGGAACCAATTGTCGCTTTCCTCATGAAACTGTTGGAAAACTTAGATATTGGACCTCAAAGCACTCAGGCAAGCCAGACAGCTCGTGTGCCATTTTAGCAGGTTTTTATATATTAATAGTTTATATATTTCTGATTTCATTCGTAACAGGTGACTGTGATGCAGTACGCTGTTGACACCTCATTTGAGTTTTACCTGAATTCCCATCGGACAAAAGAGTCCATGATTAAAGCAGCTTCAAATATTCAGCAGAAACAAGGATTAGAGACTAATACTTTCAAAGCCATTGATTTTGCCAGGTAAGCATGATACTTTCTGAACAATATGGTAGAAATTCCCCCACACAGCTGACTTAAGATACCTGTTGGGGTCTCGTTTCTGGTGACGTATCCCCAAAGCGCTAATAAATTTATACTCTTGGTGCATCTCTGGTGACGCATGGAGTCGGATGACGCCTCATCCCTTTTAAACACTTGGGACTAAGATCTCTAGTGTTCCACTACACCTACAGTAACCATACAGACTTCAGTTGATGCCTTTGATGCTTTAATCACAGCCGAGAGGACCTCATACCAGGGTGCGATTTGTGAAAAATCAGACGGGGGGATGCTTTTGAAAACTTTTTTCTTTTTCCATAAGTGGAGGTTGACCCAACTCCAATAAGGCCATAACCTAAGTAACCTAATGTGAGTGTAATTTGTTAACAACGCACATCATAAAACCGTCTTTTTAGGCAAGTACCAGATAATGGGTGTCATGTCTTGAAATGTTTTTAATACGATGGAAACTGTATTTAACGTGATTACAATTTAATAAAAACACTGTAGGCTGAGTTAGGCCTATTAATTGTAATGATTTCATTTCCACGGTTATTCAAACAACGGATAAAATATATAGAGAAAGCGAGCAAAGAAAACAGTATCAACAGAGCTTTTTGAAACGCTGAATCAGTTAAACCATTGCATCGCAAAATGATTTACTGTGTCGAAGCGCTCCAATCTGTTCACATATCGCAAATCATTTGATTCAGAACAGGACTTCAAAGCACGTATCTCGAATCATTTGATTCAGAACGGGATTTTAAAGAGTGTATCATTTGATTTAGATTGGGACTTCGGAGTGGGTTCAGCAGGATGTTTTTTTTATCCCCACCGGGCATAAAAATAATTTGGCAGAGGCAGGGATCCATAGACCAGAGGGTGGGAACCCCCCCCCAATCGCACCCTGCTCATACCAAATCACAGAGAATCCTCACAACAAAAACAATACAACAGTTTATATAGCATAGTTCCTTGCATCATTTATCAACAAATCTCCCCTCTGTTACTGGTAAAACTGATTTGGTTTTTCGATTACTTCAGCTTGTTACTCAAGTGTAACTCATGTGTTGTTATGGTTATTTTTAATGGGTTGTTATGGATATCTAGCCTTCTTGTCCATACGCAATCGTTATTGCAACACATCAACTAGTGTTGGTACACTTTGTTCTCAAAAGCATACACGTTAAGCCTGCCAGGAAAAGGAATGTTTGTTATGATTAATTCAAAATTTCATTCACAACAACTTCACCTGAGGGAGTTACTGAAATACAGTATAGAACTAGGCCTCCTTTAACAGCATATCAATATATATTTCTCCAAATATGGGCATTTTAAGGAGATAAATAAACTCTCCTTAAACATACTTTTCACATTTAAACTGTATGTCCAACATTACATACTGTACATTACAGGAGAATTCTTAGGAGAAAAGTTAAGTTAGTTACTTTTACACTTTTTGCATAACTTGGCATAATTAGAGTGTGATTAAATATTATGCCTGCAAGTGATATTTTTCTTGGCTTCACATACAGCCTCACTTTTATCTCATGTATATCAAGTAAAAAAATAAAATAAAAGTATACATAAAAACCATGTAAAAAGTTGCAAAATATAAATAATGAAGGCATGATAAACAGTTTTATTGTTTAATATAATAACAGTAATTTTAAAAAGGTAAAAAAGTCCTCAAATCAAAGTTTATATATATATATATATATGCAAAAACGCTATAATTGCATTTGTGAAGTAGTTCTTACACTTTAGTTTTACACAGTTTTTACACTAAACACTTTCTTTTCATTTTGTGGTTTTGTGTGCATGTCTGTCGGATGATTGACTCTCGTAGAAAGAATGCATTCCTAGCCAAAAATGGAGGTCGTCCTGGGGCCACTAAAGTAATGGTGGTGGTAACTGATGGGGAGTCACATGATGCAAGTCTGAGGAACACAGTAATCCCGGCCTGCGAGAGCCAAAATATCACTCGCTTTGGTATTGCGGTTAGTGAAAAAAAAAAAGATATGCAGTCATGAATTCATATATGGGTCAGTATATTTGAATGTTGTGAAGAGATTAATTTTTGCATGTTTTAGGTGCTTGGATATTACTTAAGGAATGACATTGACACAAGCAAACTCATCGCTGAGATTAAGTCAATAGCCAGCAATCCAACTGAGAAATACTTCTTCAACGTGTCTGAGGAGGCGGTGCTTATAGAGATCGTCGGGACTCTTGGAGATCGAATCTTCAACATTGAGGGTCTGTGATTATGTTGATTTCACTGTATGTTGCATATGAATGAAAGCCTTTTAATAGTAATGTAATGGTGTTTCTTTATCAATGTGTATATTATGTCAATAACCATTTTCTTAGTTTATTTCACTGATGTTTTGTCTGCTTAGGTGTTGGAAAAGGTACTGGGGATAATTTCAAAATGGAAATGTCCCAAGTAGGATTAAGCGCACACCAGACCAGAAATAAGGTGCCAGCCATATGTCTGGGTGTTTCCATTAATGCTTTTTAAAGACGTTTTTCCTCCTGCTGGTTTACATTCATTCTTGGTTGTAGGATGTGATCTTACTGGGAGCAGCTGGAGCATATAATTGGATCGGGACTGTTGTGCACCAAACTGCTCAGAAATCAGATGTTTTGCCCAAAACTGCTTTTGAGAAAGTCTTGGATGACAGAAACCACAGTTCATTACTTGGTAAGTCAGTTTTGTTGCATTTGATGAACTGAAATATAATTGTCATTTATCGTTACATTAATACTGAAATATTTCACAAAGGTAGCAAATTAGATTTAATCACTGACAAAATGTTACATAATCGACTATAAAATGGTCAAAACATCCTTAAATCAAGTTTTGAAAAAGAGAAAATGATAAATCCTTAAAACATGATACAACTGCAAAATATTAAATTGAAAGTTCACCCAAAAATGAAAATTCTGTCATTAATTACTCACCCTCATGTTGTTCCAAACCCGTAAGACCTCTGTTCATCTTCGGAACACAAATTAAGATATTTTTGATGAATTCTGAGAGCTCTCTGTCCCTCCCATAGACAGCAGTGTAATTACCACGATCAAGGTCTAGAAACGTAGCAAGGACATCGGTAAAATAATCCATGTGACATCAGGGGTTCAACCGTAATTTTTACAAAGCTACGAGATTACTTTTTGTGCGCATGGCGCAGCTGACACAGAACAGTACGTACGTTGTTTACATTCTGTGGATACTCTCCAAAATGGTGCCAGGGTGACACGGAGGAGACAAATTGTTGTCGTTGTTTTTATTTTCATTTTTGGTGAACTATCCCTTTAAGACAATGTACGTGGAATATACTGTAAGTGTATTTTGTTGTTGTTTCACTTGTTTTTCATGTTTTGAAAAAATATGGCAATAGAACAAGAACGATATACTTTTTATTCAAGATATGATGTGTGAGAGCAAGTCTTTAGTAGATGCTTAGACATTTTAGACAATGGGAAACAAAATGCGTTTAAATATTTTGATTATTTCCCCTGTCATGTGTTCAGGATACTCTGTCACGTCTGTGACCGACGGCTCTTCTGAGTTTTAATAATTTTAGTGCTCTCGTGCCGTTCACAGAAGACAGGTTATGGTTACATTATCAACAACCCAGAATCAGCCGGTCATCATAGATTCTGAGAGGAGATCCAGGTACACTGGATCTCTGTGTTTTTATTTCATTACATACTGAAGTCCTGTCTTAGATCGTTGTGGTCTGTGGTTTGCAGATCGGCTCTTATTTTGGCAGCGTTCTCTGTCCTGTTGATGTGGACACTGACGGCGTGACGGATCTGCTGCTGGTCGGAGCTCCGATGTACATGAGCGAGGAGAAATCTGAAACAGGACGAGTCTACCTCTTCACCATTACCAAGGTGCTTTTCTTATTTGTCTTCCATTTCTTTTCTGTCTGTTGCCCTCCTCTTCCTCCTATAGTTACCTACACTACAACCTACTAATAAGGTTGTAAAAGAGATCTATTTATAGGGGTTGGTACAATATTTTAATGATTTTGAAAGAATCTGGTCTCTTATGCACACCAAAGCTGCAGTTATTTGATCAAAAATACAGTAAAACAGTAATATTGTGAAATATTATTAGAATTTAAAATAGCTGTTTTCTATTTGATTATATTTTAAAATGTAATTTATTCCTGTGATGGAAAGAAGAATTTTCAGCATCATAACTCCAGTCTTCAGTGTCACATGATCCTTCAGAAATCATTCTTATATGCTGATTTGCTACTGAAAAAGCATTTCTTATTATTATCAATGTTGAAAATGCTTGTGCTGCTTCATATTTTTGTGGAAACCATGATATTTCTTTTTTTCAGGATTCTTTGATGAACAGAAAGTTAAAAGAACAGCATTTATTTGAAGTAGAAATAAAATTGTCTTTACTGTCACTTTTGATCAATTTAATAGTGTATATAATTAGTATTATTTTTAAAGAATGGTTGTAATGAATTTTATTTAACATAAAGATAACGTAAGAAAATGCCACACAAGTGTCCATACGGATACTCAAAAGTTGGAACTCAAGGGTTTTGAACTCAATTATTTTTAACTGGTTGATTTAAAAAAAAAAACTAAATGAAAGTGTATGTAGTCTACAGTCTAAAGCTGTGAGTTTAATGTCTGTATGTTAGTAGTACTAACATATTCTGTTTTTAATTACTTCTTTTATTTTACTACTAGGGTATCTTAAGTAATCAGGGTTTCTTGGAGGGTTCTCAGAAAAATGCTCGGTTTGGGACGGCCATCACTGCCATCCCCGATCTAAACCTGGACGGTTTCAGCGATGTGGTGGTTGGTGCTCCGCTGGAAGGAAATGGACAAGGTGCCATTTACATCTACTATGGAGACCGAAAAACCATTAGAAAGCAGAGTTCACAGGTAGAACCAAATGTCATGGAGTCCTCAACACATTAAATACATCTGCAAGTGTCCAAATTCAGAATATTCTTACACGTTCAGAAAATTGTTGGCACGAAACTGGACCCATCGCTGAAGTTCTTCGGCCGCTCTCTGGATGGCAGAGGAGATATGAACGGAGACTCAATCCCAGATGTGGCGGTTGGGGCTTTTGGGAAAGTGGTCCAACTCTGGTGAGAATCTGAACACATCAGCCACATTTCACCAATTGATTTTCATACTTTGCGGGGGTGTAAAACAGCTCCATTAGACCGTCCCATGTAACACAATACCATGTTAAATTGTAATACTTCATTAACAGCCCACCTTCAACAATTGAGTTAAGTGCAGAACAGCTGCAGGGACAGCCTCAGTCATGGTGAGATATGTAGATGTGTTTGTGGCCAGGGAAATGTTCACTCCAGCTGTCCTCTGGAATCCCATTTTCACCTCAGCAATCCTCTAAGCATCAGCTTTCTGTGGGACTCTTCTGTTTGTTCCAAAAGCCATAAATCAATTGAAGGGTTGTGTTTTAATTGATGCATTCTTGACCTCTCTCATCATATGGTTTTAGGAGTAGAGGAGTTGCAGTGGTAACGGCCAAGGTTTCCTTCACCCCTGACAAGATCAGTATCCTGAGTAAACCGTGCCGCTATAGCGGCAGGCAGGTGTCTTGCTTCAAGGCTAAAGTGTGTTTTAGTGCAGCGTTTAAACCAGTGAATCCACTTGGGCCAGCGGGTAAGGATACCATTTCTGGTCTTTGCCATATTTTTTTAGAAGATGGGCACATTTTGGTTTGAGGAAGTGATGCATTTAAACTTTGTTTTAAAAAAACAGATATCAAGTACAACTTGACTCTGGATGCCGACCTGCAGTCGTTTCGGGTCAGTCCTAGAGGTCACTTCAGCAACTTGGATCGAGTCGTCCAGAAAGACATCAGCGTCTCTGAGCAGGACGTCTGTGAAGAGCATGACGTGTATGTGCAGGAGACCCCTGACCTCGTCAACTCGATTGCTTTGCGTGTGGATGTGGTCCTCAGCCATCCAGACGCCAACCCTGTTCTAGACGTCTTCAGACCTGATGCATGGGAGTTTTTTGTGAGTGTTGCAAGAAGCAAATTTCCGAATTTTAAGTGCCTGTGGTTTACTGTGAAGGACATGTATTAAGAAAAAAGACAATTAATCTAAACAATTACATTAACTCTGTCAGGAACTTTCAAACTATGATGGTCAAATATGATGAGCAACCCGCTTTCTAAAATATAAAGACAGTTATATGTTTTCATTAATACAGATGAATTTATAGTATAGGCCTACTATGTGAGAAAAATAGTGTTATAAAGATAAAATAAATATATTTTAAATATTATTAAGGTTTAAATAAATTATATGTATATATATATATATATATATATATATATACTGCTCAAAAAAATTAAAGGAACACTTTTTAATCAGAGTATAGCATCAAGTCAATTAAAATTCTGGGATATTGATCTGGTCAGTTAAGTAGCAGAGGTTGTTAATCAGTTTCAGCTGCTTTGGTGTTAATGAAATTAACAACAGGAGCACTAGATGGGCAACAATGAGACGACCCCCAAAACAGGAATGGTTTTACAGGTAGAGGCCACTGACATTTTTTTCCCTACTCATCTTTTCTGACTGTTTTCACTAGTTTTGCATTTTGCTAGGGTCAGTGTCACTACTGGTAGCATGGGGCGATACATGGATCCTAAAGAGGTTGCACAGGCAGTCCAACTCCTCCAGGATGGCACATCAATACGTGCCATTGCCAGAAGGTTGCTGTGTCTCCCAGCACAGTCTCAAGAGCATGGAAGAGATTCCAGGAGAGAGGCAGTTACTCTAGGAGAGCTGGACTGGGCCGTAGAAGGTCCTTAACCCATCAGCAGGTCCGGTATCTGCTCCTTTGTGCAAGGAGGAACAGGATGAGCACTGCCAGAGCCCTACAAAATGACTTCCAGCAGGCCACCGGTGTGAATATCTCTGACCAAACAATCAGAAACAGACTTCATGAGGGTGGCCTGAGGGCCCCATGTTCTCTAGTGGGCCCTGTGCTCCCTGCCCGGCACCGTGGAGTCGATTGGCATTTGCCATTGAACACCAGAATTGGCAGGTCCGCCACTGGCACCCTGTGCTTTTCACAGATGAGAGCAGGTTCACCCTGAGCAAAATGTGACAGATGTGAAAGGGTCTGGAGAAGCCGTGGAGAATGCCTGCCTGTAACATCGTTCAGCATGACTGGTTTGGTGGTGGGTCAGTTGGTCTGGGGAGGCATATCCATGGAGGGATACACAGACATCTACAGGCTAGACAATGGCACCCTGACTGCCATTAGGTATCGGGATGAAATCCTTGGAACCATTGTCAGACCCTACGCTGGTGCAGTGTTTCCTGGGTTCCTCCTGGTTCACGACAATGCCTGGCCTCATGTGACGAGAGTATACAGGCAGTTCCTGGAGAATGAAGGAATTGATACCATTGAATGGCCCCCACACTCACCTGACCTAAATCCAATAGAACAACTCTGGGACATTATATTTCGGTCCATCTGATGCCGCCAGGTTGCACTTCAGACTGTCCAGGAGCTTAGTGATGCCCTGGTCCAGATCTGGGGGGAAATACCCCAAGACACCATCTGTCGTCTCAATAGGAGCATGCCCCGACGTCGTCAGGCATGCATACAAGCACGTGGGGGCCATACAAACTACTGAGTACTATTTTGAGTTGCTGCAATGACATTTCAGCAAAATGGACTAGCCGGCTGCATCATTTTTTCACTTTGATTTTCGGGGTATCTTTGAATTCAGCCCTCTGTAGGTTGATAATTTTAATTTCCATCAAACGATGTGGCATCCTTTCATTCCTAACACATTACCCAGTCCATATCAGTATAGATATCCAGCATGATATTTTTCCCCATTGAGATCTGATGTGTTTTCAAAGTGTTCCTTTAATTTTTTTGAGCAGTGTGTATGTATAATTTATTTATATTTATTTATATTTTAATGTTTATGTTTATGATATTGCATTTATTTTTTATTTAATGCATTTAAATTTAAAATAAACCATTCCAGTTCAAGTTAAAATTTACTTGCATTGTATTTTTAATTTAAAAAAATGATTGCAAAGCAAGTTCTTTAGAAAATAGTGCAACTAGTACAACTAGTGAGCAGGATAAAGTATAGGGCCCTATTTTTTTACAGTTTTAATTTTTCTGGATTCTGTTTTTTCTAGACTCTGTTTTAATAGTTAAATTAAAAAGCACGTCTGCGTTATACAGTAAATTCCGACCGTGTTTTTCGCATCGTGAAAATCGTATAATCAAAAATATGTCTCTAATAAAGCCAACAGACAAGAAAAAAAACTCTCTAGAAATATACAAATAAAAAAAAAAGATACAACACAAATAAAGTAATTCAGTACATACATCACAAGGAAGGAGAGATGAACATATAGGCCCAGTTTCACAGACAGGGTTTAGACTAAGCCAGGATTACGCCATAGTTCGATTAGGACTTTTAAGTAATTTTTATAAACATGCTTAGAAAAAAGCATTACTGGTGTGCATCTTGAGGCAAAACAAAGGCACTGATGTCTTTTAAGATCAGTCAGTGCAAGTTTATTTCAGTTGAAACAGCTAAGACTTACATTTTAGTCTAGGATTAGGCTTAAGCCTTGTCTGTGAAACCGGGGGGATAGAATATATTCAAGAAAAAAATTTTTTTAACAAAACTATAGACATTTATCTATATTACTTCTTACTATTAAAATACTTTTTTAATGTCTCATTTTCCATCGACTGCCCTGGACACCAGTTTAAAAACCCTGACTTAGTCCATTAAGAATAGGAGAATACAAAATAACTGTTCCTAAATCCTCATTGTGGGTTTGGTTTGGTCCAGATTCCGTTCTCAAAGGACTGTGGCGGAGATGACGTTTGCTTCAGTGACTTGGTACTGACTGTGCAGAGTGAAGAGACACTTGGGTAAGATTCTCTCAAGCATACGACTTAAACAGGACAAAAAATACTAATTAATCATCTCTTATAAGGAAATGTGAAATTTGATGTTGCATTTGGCAAGTCTCTAATTAACTATCACCCTATTTCCTTTGCGAATTGTTTTGGCAACACATCCATTTAAATCTCTTATGTAAAAATACAAGTATATATAATTGGTATGTAAGTGTTTTTTATTACTCCTAGCAAAACGTCTCTGGTGGTCAGCCAAAACAAGAGAAGACTCTCCTTCACTGTGACCGTGATGAACAGGAAGGAAAATGCGTACAATGCACGAGTGTCAGCCAGCTACTCCAGTAACCTGTTCTATGCTTCTGTTACACCACAGGTACTTCACACCAAATGCAAACTTTTCATCACTTAACATTGTACTTAAAATCAGCAGTACAAATCGGCTATGGCTCGCCAAACTCTTGTATCCAGAAATCTCATTCACACTTGCATATACAAGATTCTACCCATAATTTAAGTCCAGTATAATGCATATTTTTCTTACACAGCCCACACACATTCTTGTGTTCAAAAACAGCTATGTTTTGCTTATTCTATCTGATATTGCAGACTGAAGGAGCAGAGGTGAAGTGCACTCTGATGAAAGAATCAGACACTCTCATCTGCCAAGTGAGTTATCCAGCGCTGAGGACGGACCAATCGGTGAGACGGACATCTGTGAACACTAATGTTCATATCTGACTGATGTGATTGTAATTGTTTTGTATGTTTTCCACAGGTTACATTTGTGGTCAACTTTGACTTTAACTTGAATCAGCTTCAAAAAGATGCCAACGTTGTCTTTGAAGCTTTAAGGTAAACTGGTTTTACCCATTTAATTTTTTTAACAATGATCTTTTTGGTTTCGTTTCATTGCTGTGCAGATGCTTTCTTACGAAAGCAATTTAGAGAATTGCACAAATCTGACAGTCCCTCAAGACTGTGAAAATAGTATTAAGTAGCAGGTGTCTGCAATCCACAGGTTTAGTCATGTGTGAGGAGGTTATTGTTAATCATTGTTTCATTGGTTCATTTGCACTGCAGTGACAGCACAGAGGAAACTCCTGCTGATAATAAGATCTCTGTCTCCATTCCTGTCCGATACAACTCTGAGATCATCCTCAGCAGGTCAGACATGAAACACCTCTCTGCAATACTGCCATCTACATAGCTATTTCTTCTGCTAAAAAGTTTGGGCTCAGTTAGACTAATAATTTTGTTGTTGTTGTTCAGCAAGGGTGCATTAAATTGATCAAAAGTAGCAGTAAAGACATTTATGTTTGAATAGATTTCTGTTTCAAATAAATGCTGTTTTTGAACTTTCTATTTATTAAAGAATCCTGAAAAAATGTCAGCAAATATATTAAGCAGCACAAATGTTTTCAACATTGATAATACCAAGAAAAAAAGCAGTTCTTGAGCAGCGAATAAGCATATTAGACTGATTTCTGAAGGATCATGTGATACTAAAGACTGGAGTAATGATGCTGAAAATTCAGCTTTGCATCACTGGAATGAATTAAATTGTAACATAAATTCACATAGAAAACAGTTATTTTAAATTGTAATAATATTTCACAATATTGTTGTTTTTACTGTATTTTTGATCAAATAAATGCAGCCTTGGTGAGCATAAGAGACTTCTTTCAAAAACTATAAAAATATACACAAATAAAAATATATCACAGACCTCACAATTATTTGGGTCAAATTAACTGGTTAGAAATTGTGGGAACATTGCTTGTGAAAACTCCCTGAGTAACTTTGTAATTTACATGAGCATTATATCAGAAATAGTTTATTATATAGTACATCACTTTCAAAACCATTTTTTAAAAATGTGTGTGTGTTGAGTATTTGTAGCATTTCTGTTCAGTGTTGGAGGTAACACATTACAAGTAACATGAGTTATGTAATCAGATTACTTTTTTCAAGTAACTAGTAAAGTAACGCATTACTTTTACATTTACGAGAAAATATCTGAGTTACTTTTTCAAATAAGTAACGCAATTTACTTTGTTTTTGCCCAGCTCAGGTGACAGAAAGTAATGCAAAAGTAATGTAACACACTACTTTGCATAAAAAGTAACAAAGTAACACAGTTAGTTACTTTTTTCTGGAGTAAGGCAATATTGTAACACATTACTTTAGTAACTTTTCCCAACAGTGTTTCTACTTGATATCCAATTATTAAACAAAACCTTTTAACCCATCATAATGTTTGACTAAAAGTCCTGTCTTAATAACTTTTATATTTTAATTTCTTCAGAGAATCAAACATCGATGTTTATTTACTTGAAAAAGAAAACCGTTTCGCAAACACAGTGAGGAATTTCAAGGATATCGGCCCAGATTTTAACTTTAATTTAAAGGTGAGTTCATGTGGTAGTGAAACGGATGAATCCTTAGGGCTGTTCACTACCGCCATCTGTTGGTTTGCTTTGAAAATGAAGTTCATGGTAGTGCTGATGTGAGTCTATTTATTTCTCCAGGTTTCTACAGGAACTGTCCCAGTCAGCCTGGTTTACCTCACTGTCTCACTGCCCAACAGCACCAAAGCAGGAAATCCTCTCCTGTACACAACCAGTATTAAAACCTCACCTGTGAGGATCCATAACCTCACATTTTTACACACAATCCATCATAAATATGAGCGAATTCATGTCTGTGCATGTGGAAATGATTTGACCATGATATTTCCTGAACAGGCTGAAAAAATACATTGTGCAGATGGCCAACTGATCGACCCATTTAAGATCAGCCAAAAACCTTATATAGCCCGATTCAAAGAGGAGAGTTTTAGAGGAACAGATGAACTGGTCAGTGCTTGTGGATCTTAATCTAAAAAATTCCTGAAATCCAAGTCTGCCAAAAACATTTGCTTTTGTTATCGATCATGACACACAAAGGAAGTACTAATGAATTAAGTATGAAACCCAGTAATAATTATTTGTGTAATAATGTTTATAATTAGATCTAGATGAAGTTGATTTTCATGATGACTAATCTTGTCTCTGATTACAAATAACAGGATGTCTTCATTTCCATCCGTACTGATCATCTGTTCACCATCCACAGAACTGCAAAACGGCCACATGCCGCTCAATGCAGTGCATCTTGAAGGGCCTACAGGAGAAGAGTGATTATTATGTGAATATAACAACAAATATATGGAATGGTACCTTTGCGATGGTAAATAAACTCATCTTAGTGCTTTTCTTGTATCAAGCTGGGCTAATGTTGAGGTTAACAGTGTTTGTTTGTTCATTACAGGCTGATTTCCTGTACACCGTGCTCTCTGTGAGAGCTGATATAGAGACGTCTCAACCGGAGCTACTGTTCATCGAACAGAAACATCTGCAGGTACAGTCAAAACACAGCAGGATCATCTGAATTTTTTTTTTTGTCTCAAATATGTCTATATAAATGTTAAAATGTTTCAAAATGTATTTACGTAAATATATTTTCTGCCAATATATTTTTGAAAAAAAAGAAAAAAATATTTTTTCCTTAAACACACACACATACATATATATATATATATATATATATATATATATATATATATATATATATATATATATAATATAGAAAGAAAATCAATAACTTTTGTAGCTTTGAGGATTCATCTATATTTAATTTAGAATTTAGTGTTGATAACTTTATTCAGTTTCTGTATATTTCCTACTTGCTGGGGGAGGGGTCCCCTTTGGTAGAAATTGCGGACCGGGGGAACGTAGACCGGACCGCAAGGGCACTTTAGCGTCAGACTTCAAAGGGGCAGGGGCTCGAGCCCCCCCAAACAAACCCCCCACCCCAGCCCCCGTGCACGCCACTGGTTGTTCACATTATTTAATGTGAAATTGTTGCAATATAAAAGTATATTTAAAAACTTTAATTGTAGGTGGGATTAACCACGATTAATTTCAGGAAAAAAAAGTGTGATTAATTAGTTTTTGTTTTGTTTTGTTTTTTGATTGACAGCACTATTTTTTGTTTACCAAAACATGTTTACTTACAAAAAAAATCAAAACTAGATTCATAATGATTTAACCATATTTAACTATTTAGTTATATTTAACTACAGTTTTAAATATATTTTGGTATATGAATGTTAAAACTACATACATTTTCAATTTCAGAAATATATTTCATTGAGCTTCACTGTTTACAGCATATAATTTGCATACATTTAAAATATATTTTGGCCAGAAAAAAAAAAAAATTCTGGGTGGGATTAGCAGTCATTACCCAATGTTGGTTAAATTTACAATTTAACACTTCATTGCAGGTTGAAGTCAAGGTGAGCAAACCTGGCGCTAAAGCGGACGTTCCAGTGGGCGCCATTATAGGAAGTGTTATCGGCGGTCTGTTGTTATTGGCTCTTGCCGTCGCATTGCTTTGGAAGGTACTTTATTTTGCTGTTTGTAGATGTGCACAAAACAGAGGAGTCGTGTGACAGCTTTGTATGAACTCCTTTTTATGTACCAACCTCCGCCTTTACTCATGTCTGCCCCCACGTCCATCTCAAAACATGCAGCTCCCATAAACACGTGTGCAACACACACGTTCTACACTGTTTTAACATCTATTCAGTCTACATCTTGTCATTGTCTTTCTTTAAAAATCCATGTATTGTTTGCATTCAGCTTGGATTCTTCAAGAGGAAGTATCAACCGATGATGAACGTGGCTGAGAATGGAGCGGAAAATCAGGAACTGCAGGAAAACAGCGAGACACCCCAAGAAAACGGCAGTGACTGATTTGACAATATCACTGCTTCCTTCACTGACACAAATAGCCAGAAAAGGGCAAGAAAGAGCAAACTGGGGTTTCACAAATTGCCAAATTGATTTCAGCACGGCAAGTCAAATATTGGCATTCAATACCATTCATCTTTTGTATGTCTTTTTCCCTGCTTGACTTGAACGCTGGTGTATCTTTTTGGCAGTCTTTCCACTTCCATTCATGTCCTGAGTAGTTAGTATTCAACTAGATCTTTTTGACTAATGTGACTCAGGCCCAAAGTGTAGTTTTCTTTAAGCATAGCTTTTCAAAGTATCCTCCATTTGTTAGATTGTGTAAACACAGGCACTCGACACAGACACACTAGAAAGTGTCATGCTTGTCTGGTGTCTGCACCATTTCTCTTCAGAAGTTATGAGTGACAAAAATGTCTTTGTACTCATTTGAAGGGTTTGTTTACCCCAAAAAGAAAATTCGGTCATTAATTACTCACCCTCATGTCGTTCCAAACCCGTAAGACCTTTGTTAATCTTCGAAACACAAATTAAGATATTTTTGATGAAATGTGAGAGCTCTCTGACCCTGCATAGACAGCAACGCAACTGTAATGTTCCCAGGTCCAGAAACGTAGTAAGGATATCGGTAAAACTGTCCATGTGACATCAGTGGCTCAACTTCAATTTTGCAAAGCTACGAGAATACTTTTTGTGCACAAAGAAAAAAAAATTGACTTTATTCAACAATTCTTCTCCCCCGAGTTACCGTCTTCTGCCATTTTAGAGAGTATCACAACACATACGCACGCTTTCCCCTAAGTGTAAACAACGCTGATTACATTGATTACATTCTTGGGTACTCTCCAAAATGACAGAAAACGTAACTCGGGGGCGACGAATTGTTGAATAAATTATTTTTGTTTTCTTTGCACACAAAAAGTATTCTCGTAGCTTCACAAAACTGAAGTTGCGCCACTGATGTCACATGGACAGTTTTACCGATGTCTTTACTATGTTTCTGGACCTGGGAACATTAAAGTTGCGTTGCTCTCTATGGGAGAGTCAGAGAGCTCTCACATTTCATCAAAAATATCTTAATTTGTGTTCCAAAGATGAACGAAGGTCTTACGGGTTTGGAACGACATGAGGGTGAGTAATTAATGACAGAATTTTCATTTTTGGGTGAACTATCCCTTTAAACTAAAGTTGCGGGTATCTCTTAAACCCCTCACAGAAGCACTTGTCAACACGGACGTCTGTTGTTGTTGCCATCTACATTTATAGATGTACCCGTGTTGCCACTTTGTGGACAAACTAGTTAAGTGCAAAAAATTCAAAGTGCATGTGTGAGCGAAGCCAACAGTAGCTAGGGCTGTTCAATTGTGGGTTTTCAGTCGACTCCCCATCGACTTGCTGTAGGAGTCAATGGAATCGACTCCTGGAATCAACTCCATTTATTTACAGGGTCAGCAATAAGAATAGTTACAAGATACAAGTTTTTATATTACACACTAAATGTAGGCTAATCTTTTTCTTTTTTAGGTGACACAACTTTAAAACGACACACTTTTACCGTGGCTGCCCTAATTAGTCCAAGAGGTGACATTACCTTGAAATGACGGGAATCACCATTTCCTAGTTGTTGCCAGTACATACAACAGCCGTTTCAGAGTTAAATGAATGAGAGAGAACATATTCTTCGAATTAATGTGATGAGGCTTTGTGACAAAGTTGTGTCTGTGACAACTTTCTGACACCCGGTGTAGTGAGTGTCCAAATTCTTGGCTTTATTTGGTTCATTTCTTGCTGATACAGTGTAGTGCACTTAACTGCCATGCACTATATAGGGACTAGTGAATGAGTGAGAGAATTCAGACACAGCAATGGAGTCGACAACAAGTTGATTCCTGTGCTAGAGTCGACCCTGACACTACACGGCTATTTATCCAAAAGCCGATTCCTCGACTCTAAATAGCACACATGGTTAGGAAAAACTGGGCTGCATTTGTATACAGTACAACTGATGACAAAATTCGTGTCATATAATGTAAATGGACCTTTGAGTCACTATTTTATTTGAACACATTTGATCATTTATTTTATTTACGGGAGTACTAAAATTTCAAAACTCTTTTCCCCATATTTTCCAAGCAAAAACAAAATGCAAACACAAAACTTAAATGTTTTATGTCCAAAGCAACAATACACTGTTAATGTAGGCTTTGTCAACCAAGTGAGTTTCTGTAAATTTATTAAAAATAGTAAGCAGTGCCACTGTACACAACACATCAGGGAAATGGACTAATACTGCATGAGAAAAAAATGATTGTGACTACTTGCACAAATTAATCAAGTTAGTAACGAGAAACACTTTTTAAAAACGTAACATTAAACACATTAATAAATGACGTAAGAATTACATAATGCATAATGATGTTAATTTTTAAAAAGTGTTGTCTGCATTGTTTATTACTAACTTGTCATTTATAAACATTAAATAAAGCTTAATGTTATCAGTAAATGTTTAATGACATTTCAAACTATTTGACTACATTAACAAACGATCTAAGCTCTATTATATGATGTAGTCAAATATTCTGAAATGTCAAAAATATTTGCATATATATGAAAGTGTCAGTAAATTGATATATGAATTCAGGGTTTAACTTCTACTGATGTTGTGATGTGACGTTTTTAGGAAATCTTTGAGGCCCATCTCATCAAAGGCAACATAAACGACAAAGATTTCCCTTAATGTTTACATAATGTTTTTGCACTGGTACTTTAAGACTTTCTATTCAAGAGAAGAGTAGAATATGCTCTTTTGATCCAAATCTTTGTGTTTCATCAGGTGTTACAGGAAAACTTTGAGCTTTGTATTTTTTCAATAAAAACCTCTCGATGCTTCATAAGATTTACTGTAGCTCATTTGCTAGTTAACAGTTCAACTTTGTTTGGGATCTTTCCCAGCATCCGCCCACAAACACTCCTTGTTCTCTTTCCAGCACGGCTCCCCAGACTCGTATATTTCCTGCATAGAACAAAATAATTACAAACATGTTCCAAACAATTGTGCAATGTAATATATGAAGAGAAATGATTAGACTTTGAAGGCAGTAATTACAAGTTACAAGTTATTATAAAAAAAAACTTGAGGTTCAACAAACAGGGTAGAGTGTAATGTCTTATAACTTTATTACATTTACTTAAAAACTTAAAAGTTAATAATTATACTTAAAGTATAAGAGGCACAAATAACTTTTTTTTGCTTTGCTGTCAGAACTATTTGATTACATAAAATTACATAGTATAAAAATAGCTGGTTTCAAATGAGAAAATGAGTCTGTCCCAGATTTTGATCTTATCAAATATCCAATAATTACAACCACAAGTCATGATATCAAAGTCACGATTTTGACAATATGCAGAATTTATTTTCAAATCATAGTACTAAAAACAGTTATTTAACTAATTCTAATGATTAAATGTTTGTTTTCTTAGAGTAACATTTCATGTTCGCTTATAATGGGAAGACTAACAAAACTCATCCATTTTATCATTATTTACACAAATTGTTATGTTGACTGAATTTATCAACTTCACCATTCAACCCTGTTACCAACGTTTGTCTCGGAAAAGCGATCAATTAAACGTTGGCCATTATTTATTGCAAATGTTACTTTAACAAAAATGACTTGTTAATAACTTGAATGTTTTATTAACATTCTTCAGTTGTATCATCCATGTCTATTTAGTGTTTATTTAATGCTTATTACTAGACAGTAATAGAATCATACAAATCGATTTTAAAATGTTCCACATTATGGCTTTCTAAAATCCGACAGAATGTAAGAGGAAAATAAAACAGCTCTGACCTCCCGAGGTTGAAAAAAGTTTTAAAGCACCCCCTTTCAGTGGACTTTTTTGTTCCTTACTCATGTTCTATATGGTTATACAGACCTTTTTCCAGATTGGCACAGTAGCTTTGAGTGTGTCGATGCAGTACTTCACCGCCTCCAGGGAATCACTTCTGTGCGGTGATGAGATCCCAATGATAACACTTGCTTCTGTTATAGGAACCACACTGTGGACACCGTGGAAAACACAGAAAATATACTTTAGATATAATCATTTTAAAGTGAATAACTCCCATTATCTGAACAAACAGTGAGATTCACCCAAGTCTATGCTGTATGTTAATATTTCTGATGCTGGGCCACTTTGTCTGGATGTCACTGCAGATCTTCCTGAGCTCTGACTCTGCCATTGAACTGTATGCCTCATATTCAAGCCGGATCACTTTCTTGCCCTCAAAATGATCTCGGGTAGTTCCTAAAACAGGAGATTACATATAAAACTAACAGGTAACTGTAGGAAAGCCAAATCTAAACAGAAGCAAAGATCCAACGAAATACAGTGCAGCAAAGACTGACCAATAAACAGAGATACAGCACCACAGGAGGGACCTGTAACAGATTGAGAAACACTATCAGCAGAAAGTTTGTCAGTAGTGAGTGTAATTAGATCCTGACCCCCATCTGCGGCCATACCTGGACAAAAACAAAACATAATATAATATATAGAATATGTATATATGTAGAATATAGTATACTATGAAACAGTATACTATGAAACACTTGCATTGTTATATATTTATAAAAGTATTATTATAATATACATAAAAAATAAAATACAGTAACAAAGACAGATGTCGGATTTGATGCCCACCTTGGTAATTTCTTTAGCCTCCACCAAGGGGCGGTGTAACGGCCACCTCGTCCCCGTCTCTGAGGGTCAAGGGCTGCTCTCCCAGAGGCACGTACTCCTGACGCACGGCCAGAACCACCTGATCCCGTAACACAGACAGTCTGCCGAACAAGACACACATCTTCTGAATGAAACATGACTATATATATATATATATAAAACAATTAGAAATTAAAATTAAAATTAACAGATTCTCTAGTCTAGAAACACCCAAACCAGAACCCAGGGGCCAAAGACCTTTAATTTGGCTTGTGGGCCCTGGTTTGGGCATCTATGGACCATGCCATATCACAAGAGGAAGGAGAAAAAAAATAGGTAAAAACCACTAAAGCGTATCTTCATTTCTATTACTGTTTTATTTATTTTTGTAATCTTTGCATTGACATGTTAAAAACAATATACCTGAATATGATTGAAAATCATTTAAAATATTCAAAAAATTGTTATTTATATATCAGTTCATTTATTTATTACATTTTAATATAATATAGCCTACTTTTGGCCCATGGCACTCAATCAAGCTTGATTTTTCGTCTTTGTATTAAAAATGTTTGGACACCTCTGCTCTAGTATATTGGAAAATAGCACAAAGTTGTAATTTGTAGATAATTTATTATTCTTAGCATTATTTATATGCTTTATAGCGTGCATACAGCAATACATTTCACATAAAAGACTCAGAAATTTGTTATGTATGAAATATTTACACTCCAAATAATACTCAGTGTTATTACATCATATATATATATATATATATATATATATATCTTTTAATGAGATAAATGTTACAGTTTATAAACATGCCATAAACATCCTCCTTCCAATGAACAACTTCGAAAAAATATACAACATAAAATATAAAAAATATGTATTAATAATAATTATTATACTACTATAATTAGCATTTTTACGTCAAAATATGTAAAACATGTTTATTACATACAAAAAAAAAATATATATATATATATATATATACTTAATTATCACAATTACTTTTTATTGCTGTTAATTATTATTAGTGAAGTCTTGCGACGCATAAACGAAGTCTCTAAATGGTGGACTGAGTGGCAACCACATCTGTTTGATTATAATGGGCGCTTTTTCTAGTTTTATCGCACTGGTGACTTCCCGTGTAAATATCACTGATCTAAAGTTCAACTACAGTATTATTGTAGTTAAAATAATAATTCACCTTGGATGTCTGGTCTCCAAGTGCTGCCACAGCTGTATGATATGTTTGACGGAACCGTGATGTTTTCTGCTTTAAGTCCCGTTAATTCGGCACTTTTTGCAAAGTACAGAACCGACACCTGCTTAGCGTGAAGATATTTATTAGGACAATATGGTCAGATAAAACTTACCAAAAAACTCAAGTTCCCTGAATGAGTGATTACGTAAATGTGATTCGTTTTGTATTTTCGCTTTGCAAATGGTTGTTCAAAAAATGTAATTGTATAAAAGATTTCAAAAGCAGACTTACCTCGGTATTCATGTATGTATATTGGCTGGACACAAATAAACTTCAACCCCTCGCCTCGTGCTGTCGGGTTGTCTTCCTGAGAACTCAAATCCAATTGGTTTTGCTTCAGGTCAGCTGACTCGTGACAGGAAAACAGACACATGACGGTCTGTTTATTCCGGAACTCAATCAACCTTGTGACCGTTTAAAATGACATGTTATAAAATCGCGCTTCTTCTCTTTTATTAAGTCTTCTTTGAGCTTTTATCACCGAAATAGCGATATTTTAGCGTTCCTGAAATTATCTCTGCATTTCATTCCAACCTTCACCAGCAGATGTCTCCAAAGTCACATATCAAACTGAGCCATTCACCAACCTCAAATAGTTAACGTTAGGTCCCTAAATATAATGTGTAGAGCACTTTTCTTCATGGTTACTATATTTAGAGACTCATGTAAATTCTTATGCGCATATATAACCATAAAAGCTATCAATGTACAAGAAAAAAAAATTAAAACAATAGATCAAACGCTCGTCACGCCATTATTAAACAGCCGATGGCTGTTTTTGTTCAGTAAGACAATTCTGTGTGGCATTCGATCAATCCAGTGACATCTGCAACCACAGACCACAGCTGTGCAACGTATGTCCCCGTTTCACAGTCACTGTTATTAACAACGTGTGGTATGAGACACTTGCCGAGTCGTGCATTTCTCCCAATTTTTCGACAGACGGACAGCAGGGCAACCCAGACATATCTGGCAAGCCGATTTAACATTTACTTCTTAAAACTAGTATCCGTTTTATGTTACCAGTGGGCCTACTACTTTGTTTTTACCTACTAATAGACTAAATAATCTAATAGTGAGTATAATATGTATATGTAAAGCAAATGTAAAGTGAGATAAGAAATGTCACTATTGACAGATAGATACTAGTGAGCGTAACTAAAAATAAGTTATGTAAACTAGTACATAATAAATGGTTGCAAGTATAACTAGAATAAACCTTACGGTAGCGCCATATTAAAAAATCAATGGAAAGAAGTACAGTCTGTTCAATTGACTGCAATGTTGTTTAACATACTGATTGTTCAGCTGATGTCTTTCAATAGACAAGTGCACCTAAAAACAATTTTGAAAAGTGTGAAAATTACGTGATCTAGGACCTTTATACAGTGCATACCATAGTAAGGACAGTAATGGCGCTTTTCCACTGCATGGTACGGCACGGTACGGTTCGGTGGTACTTTTTGTAGTACCACCTTGGCTGAGGTTCCAAGCGTATCGTACCGTTACCAAAACGTGACGTGTAAACTCTGCTGACCACTGATTGGCCGGAGAGAATCGTCACTGCCTGCGTCACTGAACTTGCGACACGAGACACAACAGACCCGCTAGATTTAAATCAGCACAGCCAGCGAAGGATCGAATGCAACAGTTTTGAATGAGCGCACCTTTCTTTTAACAACCAAAAAATGGCTGTTTCGTTGTCTGTTGAGGAAGTACAGATGTTCCTCTCGTTGATAGCCGAGGAGCAGATCCAGCGAGACGTGATGGAGCGACGCGGAATTAAAAAGTTTTTCAGGAGTCACGGCAGTAGAGGCGGCGCAACTGTAACGACATGTGAATAATCCCGCCCACTCTAAAGCGGTACTAAACTGCAGTGTAAACGCAAACCAACCCGAACCGAGCCGTGCCGAGCCGAGTCGTACCACACAGTGGAAAAGCGCCATAAGTCTCTCCTTCACAGCCTCGTTTTCTTCCATGTTGAATTCAATATGGCGTCTAACCTAACCTAACTAATTAAGGTCAATAACTGGAAGGCATACATAGTACAATATGTATTAATAGATGCCACATTTGACCGCTCTAGACATGTTGGCACGTCCGTCATCTTGGAACAGTCAATGTGTCGTTACTTACAGTAAAAATAGATGAGTTTTCCAAGATGCCACAACATTGCGCAGCCTCTGGCCAAGATTTAAATTACCAAAGAAATGGGATAACTTTTCACAGGTGAGAATGTGTTGGTTTGTGTTTATGTATATACAGTATATATATATATATATATATATATATATACAATATTATAGGTTTTTTAAACTATGGAAACTTTTTAATGTTGGGTTAGCAAACGCCTTTGTCTAGTCGTATTGTGTTAGTTTAGCAAAAAAAAAAAAATCTTGCTGAAGTCTATTTATACATGTGAATAACCTGGTTTTACGACGAAAATGTACCTCTGGGAACTTTTCCGCAAGACGTGAAATATGTACCGACATGTATGTTTCGTGACATATTCGATGTGAAATGTTCATTTGAACAGATGAACGTACATATGCTACGTTTGTGACGTTGGTTTTGTATGTCACACCGCAGTTCTGACTTATTGAAATATCCGTTGAGTGGTGCTATAAGTCTAATGCTCCATGACGTTTTAAAATAACGTACCATCTGCACTACACCTGAACCTACCCGATAGTATGAACAAAAACAAATGTGACGTAAAAATGCAATCACAAGCATGCTGTTTTAGCTTGTTTTTCATTCTCTCATCTTTCAGCTCTTTCATCATGAGTCATGTTTTTAATGGGATTTGAACCCAAGGATTCCACATCCTGAATCCAATTCCGTGCGGGCTGAGCTACCGAGCAAGCTTGTTACATTTGGATAGTCAAACATATGGAGCTGTAATTATAACTGTGTACGGAAATGATTACAAGTGCACGATGTTTACCGCCTCTAGTGTTCATTTCTATTGGAAACTGCAGTGATATGTACTTATTGGTATGTATTTGGAGATGTAATCATAATTGTGTATGACAACAATTACAAGTGCTCAATGTTTTACCGCCTCTGTTGTTAATTTCTGTTGGAAACTGCAGTTATATGTACTTATTGGTACGTATTTAGAGCTGTATTTATAATTGTGCATGAAAACGATTACAAGTGCTCAATGTTTTACCGCCTCTATTGTTAATTTCTTTTGGAAAGTGCAGTGATATGTACTTATTGATGCATATTTTGCATCTTGCGAAAAAGTTCCCACAGGTATGTTTTCGTCATGAGATCAGGTAGGTATAACTACGGTTGCAGATGAACAATTAATTTGCTCTCAAGTGTTTAAGGACCGACTTTGACCACTCCAATCAGGGTTGCCAGGTCTGCATAACAAAACCAACAATAGCTCAAAACTAGCCCAATCATGTTCCGGGGGAAATTGGCTAGCAAAATCGTCCCAAAATCATTCTGAGGGGGGAAGGGTGGTTCACTTCAACCCGCAGAATAAAAAAACAACCTGTGGCAACAGCATAAAAGTAGCCCAATTCCATGGGAAAACCACAGACTTGGCAACCCTGGCTCTAATATGGAAGATGGGTTACCTAGAAACAGCCACTAATGAGGCATCTGTATGCATAGTACTATTATCCATACTTAGAATTCGATTACAAAAATTTGTTACTATAAATAACTAGTACTAATAGTTACTTACCAGTATTGTAATAGTGACTAGTAGCAAATAAAGTACTAGCATCTGATGAATAGTACATATTTGCATCATGGACATAACACCTCATCTAAACTGATAAACAAAAGCACTCGTCTTCACTGTAAGTGTGCAACGTCAGCAGATTCACAGGAGTTTGTCGTGTCATGTCACGTCACTAGTAGTGTATACAGGGTGTAACGCAACACCCTGATTGCTTCCTTTTGAAGGGGGATTTGTTGTGCTATATTTACAGGTTTGACCCTGGGGAGGACCAAACAACTGTCTTAACTATTATTAGAATGACCGTATCCTTCAGTCTATTATTACCCGTCAAAATTCACAGTAATAGGCCACTTTAAAAGATTAATGCTTATTGTCCCAACTCAAATGGATGGAAAAATGTCTAGATTCAAAGCAGAGGACTCAATAGTTCATACGTATTCCCACGGCAAAGAGATGCTGTTGTCTCTATTCATATTGTCTGGTTTGCTGTACAATAGAGTATATACAGCTTTACTGATAAAGAGTGTAGTAATTAAAAAACTGCCAGTTTATAGTAATCCAATAGCTCATTATTGTTATATAGGCCATAATATAAGCCGACAGGATGAATGAAAAGGGTGCATTTTGTGCATTATGGAAAAACTGACTATAACTTTTACTATGTGTTTAGGGATTTCAGCAAAATTCCAGTAACTTTATTTCATTTAAAAAAAAATATATATGTATATATATATATATATATATATGTATGTATTCTTTCTCCATTTTATGTATTTTTTTTTTGGTCTGTTGGTCCCAGTTCTTGCGGTAAACAAAAATACATGAATAAAAGTATTTTGTATTTATTCTCTCTCTCTCTCTTTATTTTTATTAAAAAGAAATGAAATTCCAGGTTAGGCATCAGCCCTGTTACCTTATAATTATCCTTATCTGTATAATAACATACTTTTTTTTATTAAAAATAAATCATCATAACAGCAATTATCCTTGTGAACTTGTCTTTTTCATCTTCTTATATTGTATTATGATTTTTGGCTTCTACAATCTAAAATAGTCAACCCTGTTACCAGGACTTTGAACAGAACAGAAGTATAAAAGTATTTTGTAAATATTCTCTCTATACATTTTGGTAGGCATAATATTTTTATTAAAGAGACACATATATATACGATATTTGCAGAAAAATCAACATTAAAATCTTTATTACAGACACCTTGTGTCAAGACCTCGAGAACAGCACAACATTAAGCATAAAGCTCAACCCTGTTATTTTGATATATTACATTTTATTTAGCCTCAGACGACACATCTTAATTTATTAACATTTAAAGACATTTGTATTTTCTGAGAATGTTTACAATCCTACAACAATCAAAGGTTATCACATCATAATAAACTACAATTTATTCTGCAGTTTTGCAGAACTGATTTCTGTTTCATAAAGTTCAAGTTCAAAGTTTGGCATATGTTGAAAGAAAAAATATTTCTATCAAATAACTGTTATGCTGTAACAATCAGCCTTCTTTCCACATTAAGCACAAACAGACCCCAAATCACTTCTCTGCTGTTATCCAACTCTTTGAAATCCCCCCAAACTCAGCCCCAAATCATAATGTTGCTCTTGAGGGGAGAAAGTTTTTAGACTTTCAAATGTCACCTGATAAATTTCGGTGGGCAAACTATTACAATACTCTCCCCACCCCCCTATGAAGTATGAAGACCGCCCACCACAGGCATCCAACTCGAGACCCCATATAGATTTAAAAAGCGAGACGGATTCCGTGTGTATGACAGTCACTGAGTGCGA
>JAFVLL020038343.1:0-34834 GCA_021397915.2 Tor tambroides | reverse complement strand
GAAAGATCAAATGGATAAACAATGCAGATTTATTTTCAAAGCCGCATTTGCTCATATTTACCAAGGGTGCCAATATTAGTGGAGGGCACTGTATGAGTCCAAACCAGTGAAATATGATTTTCAAAGCCATGCTGATGAAAACAAAATGATCAGGTTGACTGACATATGCAATGTTGCTTGGTGATTTTGCTTTGGAATCTTCAGAATTTAACTAGATTTTTCTCAAAATCAACTGAATGCTGAATCTATCGTGTTCAAATGGCTGTAGCTCAGCCATTTTTTATCTGATTCCAACAAGTCATATATCATTTTGAATGTATTTTAATTGAGAATAAAATAAAAAGAATTCATTTTTGAAAATTTGCTCATTCTGACAGCTCGGGTCACATATATAAAGAAAGGAAAGGACGTGACCCAAGTATGGTGACCCATACTTGGAATTTGTGCTCTGCATTTAACCCATCCAATACATGCACACACACGCAGAGCAGTGGGCAGCCAATGCTGCAGCGCCCAGGGAGCAGTTGGGGGTTTGGTGCCTTACTCAAGGGTCTCACCTCAGTCATGGTATTGAGGGTGGAGAGAGCGCTGGACATTCACTCCCCCCACCTACAATCCCTACCAGACCTGAGACTCGAACCCACGACCTTCGGGTTACAAGTCTGACTCTCTATCCATTAGACCACGACTGCCCCATTATTGGCAGTAGCAAGCTCCTGTACTTGCTTTGCAGCAGCAGCAGCAGCAATAATTTACAACTGCAGCAATAACCAACAGCAGCAGCAATTCAGCAGCAGCATCATAGCAGATCTACTCCGCCAAGACCAAATACATTAACATTGTCATATCCATTACCATGCTAAAATCTTCAGAGAGTTGTCATAATAGAACTGCAGAAAATTCAACTTTGCGTCAGAGACGCAAACTGTTTTTAAAACTGTTTTTTTTTTCCTTTCTTTTTTTTCAAATAAATGCATCCTTGGTGAGACTTTAAAATCTGACCTTTTTTATCATGGTCAAAACACACACAGCCATATGCCATAGCTACAGATGTCCAGCTAAGATGGCGCCGAGCATGGCAGCCACAGTGCTTAGCTCTCCAGTGTTTGTACTGTTTTTATTAGTTTTTCCTGTTTTTTGTTCCTCACACACGATCAGTTTTACCAGGGATGCTGAACTTTTGGCAGAACACACCACAAAATCTTTTACTGTATTTCGATTATTCTGACATTTGGCTGAACGTTGTAGTTGGCGGAGCTGCGGCGCTGATCAAACGCTTCAGGACGCGCAGATGGGGGAAGTGAGCCGGCGCGCTTGTGAAGCTCAGACAGCGCGGATTCAGAACGCCGCTGCCTAGCATCCATCTCGCGAATCTCCGCTCTCTACCCAACAAAACGGACAAACTCCTTCTGCTCTCCAAGATAAACAAGGATTTGTCAAACTCGGCTGCTCTGTGCTTCACGGAAACCTGGCTGAACGACGCCATTCCAGACAGCGCGTTAAGTTTGCCAGGCTTTCAGCTGTTTAGAGCGGATCGCGACACAGAATCAATGGGGAAATCGCGCGGCGGCGGGACATGCTTTTACATCAACGAAAGGTGGTGTACAGATGTAACTGTGTTAAAGAAGATGTACTGTCCCGATCTTGAAACACTCTTCATTAACTGCAAACCGCTCTACTCGCCGCGGGAGTTTTGCTCGTTCATTCTCGTGAGTGTTTACATTCCTCCACAAGCGCACATGAGCTCGGCTTTACAAAAACTCGCTGATATGATCACAGAGAGTGAGCAACAACACCCGGACTGCTTTAATAAAGCAAATCTCTCACGTGAACTGCCAAAATACAGACAGTATGTTACATGTCCCACATGTCCCACCAGATCACTGTTACACAGCAATAAAGGATGCATATCATTCTGTCCCACGGTCAGCTTTGGGGCTCTCTGATCACTGTTTGGTTCATCTTATACCCACCTACAGGCAGAAACTGAAATCAGCTAAACCTGTATTAAGGACTGTAAAAAGATGGACTAATGAAGCAGAGCGGGATTTACAAGCCTGTTTCTCTCTCACTGATTGGACTGTTTTTGAAGCTGCTGCCACCGATCTGGACGAGCTCACAGAGACTGTAACATCTTATATCAGTTTCTGTGAGGATATGTGCATTCCTACCAGGACTCATCTAACTTACAACAATGACAAACCATGGTTCACTGCAAAACTCAGACAGCTCCGTCAGGCCAAAGAAGATGCCTACAGGAAGGGGTGCAAAGTCTTGTATAAACAGACCAAATACACACTGGATAGGGAGATCAGAGTGGCAAAGAGGAATTATTCCGATAAGCTACGGATTCAGTTCTCTTCCAGTGACACAGCTTCAGTGTGGAAAGATCTGAAAGACATCACTAATTACAAGACACCATCGCCCAGCACCGTGGGGAATCAACAACTGGCAGACGATCTGAGTTTTATTGCAGGTTTGAAAAAACACCATTCACACCTCCTGCAACCCCCCTCTCACCCACACCTGAACTGCAGATAAGAGAAGAAGATGTGCACCAGCTCTTCAAAAAGAACAAGAGAAGGAAGGCACCAGCCCCAGATTGTGTGACACCAGCCTGTCTGAAATCCTGTGCTGATCAGCTGGCCCCCATCTTCACACAGATCTTCAACAGATCACTGGTGCTGTGTGAAGTCCCCTCATGCTTCAAATTCTCCACCATCATCCCCATCCCAAAGAAACCCAAGATAACAGGACTTAACGACTACAGACCTGTGGCTCTAACATCTGTGGTCATGAAGTCATTTGAAAAACTGGTTTTGGCTTATCTGAAGGACATCACTGGACCCTTACTGGACCCCCTGCAGTTTGCCTACAGAGCAAACAGGTCTGTGAATGATGCAGTCAATATGGGACTGCATTATGTTCTGCAACATCTGGACAGACCAGGGACTTATGTGAGGATCCTGTTTGTAGACTTCAGCTCTGCTTTTAACACCATCATCCCATCACTCCTCCAGCCCAAATTAACTCAGCTCTCCGTGCCCACCTCTGTCTGTCAGTGGATCACCAGCTTACTGACAGACAGGCAGCAACTAGTGAGGCTGGGAAAATTCTCATCTAGCACCCGCACCATCAGCACTGGTGCCCCTCAGGGCTGTGTTCTCTCCCCACTACTCTTCTCCCTGTACAACAATGACTGCATCTCTAAACATCCCTCTGTCAAGCTCCTAAAGTTTGCAGACAACACCATACTCATCGGCCTCATCCAGGACTGTGACGAGTCTGCTTACAGACAGGAGGTTAAAAAGCTGGCTATCTGGTGCAGTCTCAACAACCTGGAGCTGAACACGCTCAAAACAGTGGAGATGACCGTGGACTTCAGGAGAAACCCCCCTGCTCTCCCCCACTCACCATCATGAACAGCACTGTGGCTGCAGTGGAGTCATTCAGATTCCTGGGCACCACAATCTCCCAGGACCTGAAGTGGGACAATCACATTAAGTCAATTGTGGAAAAAGGCCCAGCAGAGCCTGTAATTCCTTCGCCAGCTGAGGAAGTTCAACCTACCACAGGAGCTGCTGAAACAGTTTTACTCCCCCATCACTGAATCCATCCTCTGCACTTCTATAACTGTCTGGTTCAGCTCAACTACCAAATCTGACCTCAGAAGACTACAACCCTCCCCACTCTCCAAGAACTGTACTTATCCAGAGTGAGAAAAAGGGCTAAGAAAATCACTCTGGACCCCTCACATCCAGCACACTCCTTCTTTGAACTGTTGCTGTCTGGTCGACGCTACAGAGCTCTGAGCACCAGAAAGACCGGACACAGGAACAGTTTCTTCCCTCAGGCAATCCATCTCATGAACACTTGGCAATAAACGTGGAACACACAACACTATAATACATTATTTATTTAACACACATACTTATTTACATTTCAAATTTGCACATATCATAACTGTACATACATAATTGCCTATATTATATATTGTGTTTTTTGCTATTTTGTACATTGTCTATTTTGTATATTTGTATATTATTCTCTTTATTCTTTTTATTATCTGTGTCTTGTCTTGTCACTGTCATTCTGTTGCACTGTGGAGCTTCTTTCACTAAAACAAAATTCCTCGTATGTGTAAACATACCTGGCAATAAAGCTCATTCTGATTCTGATTCTGATATAAAAACTGCCTGCCATTTTTAATTCATAGAAAATAAGAAAGGAAATTTGAGTGATGTATTGACCACTGCACTGGCAATGTCTCAAGTCCCCTGAAGCAACCAGACATAAACACATAAACCCACAATAAAAAAAGACACAGTAAATGTTTTTATTATTGTGATTTTCTCAAAGCAGACTGCAATACCTATAAGGATATGAAAGAATAACAGAATAAAGGTAGCTTGGAGAGCTTTATAATCTGGTGAATGAGAAATGCTGACCTATTATTTTCCTGAAGGTCCTCTTGTGTCCATTGGGCTGAGAAGGCCACATGCAAATGGATCTTTGGTTCAACTGATCTAGTGCAAAAAAAAACTATAAAGAGTTAATCTGTGGGCCCGAAATGAAACACTAACTTCTGAGGTCACCACTCTTGCACTCCAGAAACACATTAGACATTCTTATGCATGAGGCAATTCACTTTTCTGTTTATAGAGAGGACCAGAGACCAGAAAAAATGAAAATCACTGAATCACACAGATCTTTCTTGCCTTCCCCATATTTCTCTCCCTAACCCTCTTGAAGAGGTCACCATCATCTTTATCCTTCTTAAAATGATAGTCCCAGATGTAACAGTACTCTATAGACCAAACAGACTCGATTAAGTTATGCTAATTTATTAACTGAAATCCCAGACCACCTTGACATTCCACTTGAACCTGGTCTATTGAAAGGAAAAGCATTCCTCATGATGAATGGAAATGTGTTTTGCCATTTGCAAAAAGTTATTAAATGAGGAATGAGACTTGAAATCTGAAAAAAAATTCAGAATAAAGGCATGTTCTGATTGTTTTGATATACTTCACAGCCTCAACGTTATACATTTGATGATTCACTTCCGAAAATATCTCCTGTTTTTTATTTTCTGCTTCTCTTTAGTGTTTCCATTACAAATCCCTTCACAGCAGTAGCTGTTGATCTACATGAACTGTGATTTATAGCCTGCACGGTTCTGAAAGATCTCAACGTCTTCTTCTGTGAATATTGACCCGTGTGCTGGTGACCTGCAGACTCAACATGTCTGGACTTGCTCTGAAGCGCATGTAATCAACCAATCTGGTCGGGGCCAGTATATCGGTTTGATGACTTTGTGGGTCTGATAGCTATCAACCACAGTTCAACTCAATAAAAAACACCTCCACTGTATCTGTTTACACATTGATATGAGTGCAGGGTTGCTATGGTTACAATGGATGTAACAATATCTCTTCAGTGTTCGTTTTCACATATTTGCTGTATTATGTTTGTGTTTTATTATTATTTTCCATCGGGCCATGCACAGGTCAATGGTAACATGCTCGAAATTCAACAGGCAACTCACTGAAAGTCAAGAGCAAAACAATATACAGATTGAGCGGCGATAAACATTTGTGGAAAAAAAAATCTAATTTAATGACTAAAAAAAATGTCCAGCAATGTAAACTTAAAGTGAAATAAAAATAATATAAAATAATAAAAATAATAATTATTTAAAAGTAATATAAAATATAAATAAAAAATACACAAACACATTTATGTACTTGAAAATAATGATTAATAATTAATTAATTATCATCATTATTATTAGCAGTAGTAGTATTAGTTTCTTTTGTTTCTTTTTTTATTTTTATAATTTTAGCCTTTTAATAAGGTTTACTTTATCACAACTGGACAATTCCACATCTAAACATATTTTCCTTGAACCCCACAAAAACGGCTAAATTCATTTTAATTCAAAAATTGAAAACATGTTCTTCATAAATGAGCTGAATTCAAAGAGTGTCTGTATGAACTGCATTCTAATGTATCGTTAAATAAGAAAATATACCACCTCATTCACCATATAGACAATATTTTGGCTTTTGGTCCTGCATAGAGCTCATCTCTATGGTAAACAGCGCCCTCTTAAGGTTACTGAATCACCATCTTGCCAAAAAAAACCAGCCAGCTGCCAGACTTAAGAGAACCAACACATAAGCACATAACACATATGCATACACAATATTTTTGACTTCTAAAGTAACTCAAAAAATCTGTCATTTGTATACATGACATGCACACAGATCTCATATGATTGCTGTTATGATGTTCAGGTGCAGCGAGAAGAGAGAGAGCCGTGCAGTTTGTTTTCGCTTAATTAAACATGCCATGGAGCTTTTTTTTTTTTTAATATTTCCCTCCGTTTTCCCCTGATCTTAATTAGTCATCCACACATGGATCTGAGAGGATTTGTTTCTTTAGGAGGATTCATGAACTCTCCACATGAAAGTCTAGTGACACTTCCGTCAGAAATGTTACAATCATGAGATGTGTGAACGAACACAAAGGGTTAAAAGGAAAGCAGATCACCGTATAATCTTTGTTGAAACCTTTTAAAAAAAAAGCTGGCGGTGTGGTGTATAAAGCTAATTGAAAGTAAGTGATTGCAATTGCTCCATTTGCATTTAAAATCTGTATGATGGCATTCATTCATTGAGTCATGTGTTCATGGTATTTGTATATATGCACACTTAAAACACCTGCTGGACTGAATACTAAGGGCTCTTGAATGAATTTAAGATCAAGATTTTTCACTTAAACTCCTACGGTAACATACAATCAGCAAAATCTCTTCTTTCTATTAGACTTCTCCAGGCCCTCCTGGGACAATTTCCAAAGATCAGGTTTGATATCTTTCCAAGCCACATGAATAAACATTACAGCATATATGAAATATATTTAAAATCCAGAGCTGAAGTTCATAATCCCCTTGTGCACTGAATACAGTGTTTACCTATTCCACTGAGCTTTAGCAGAGTCTGCCTGTTATCAATCTGCATTTCCTAAGCCTTAAATTCCCACCCTTGTTCTCATCACTGTGCCTAAGAATCCAGATTATGAAGTCACTGTACCCTCCTTTGAGTATCAGTATAAAAAACAGAATGTGAGAAGGAAGAAAATCACTCAAACTCTAAAAAAAGAATATTTTAAGCAAAGACATCTCTTTTTTTGACACATTTAGATAAACTGCTGGAAGAGCATAAAACATGCCAGCATGGCAAAGAGGGCTGTAACCGTGCTGGCAGTGAATGCGGTGCTGCAGCTCAATCCAATTTTGCAGCTGACCTGGTCAAAAGGGTCATAAGACTTCACAGTTGGAGAAAATCACTTTAACTTGGCATTCAGGCCTGTTGTGACCTTTTACTGTAGAAACTGAAAATCAAACGTTTTCATAACACTGCAGACATAAAGTGGATTCCAGGGCTGTGGAAAAGCCAATGTCTTCTCTCTGTAGCTTCAAATGAATGTCAAGTACATTTTATGCATTACATAACAGATCATTTCATAAACATACTAGGGCCAAATCCTAGTGCACTGCCTTGCTGCCTTCACAGGAAACTATTTACAAATAAGCAACACAGAATCTCACAAGTAAGCAATTGGGCTTGCTCTGCATAGGCAACCTGTCCGTGCACTGTGATTTTGCCAAGTAAGACATGTTCCTGGATCAAAATGTTTTGTTGATCCTAGAACAATATTCCTGTCCAAAAGCACTGTCCTATCCCTACTTACTAATGGTTGTAACTTGTAACCCACACAAGTAACTCTCTTTAACAGGGTGAATATCAAATACTATGATTTCCACAATGCAGAAAACACAGACGGAATCACGAAATCCAGTCATATAAAGTGGAATGTCACAAAATTTGCCATTTTTGAATGAATAAATAAAAAGTAGCAATGAATCAAATTGTGATATGGACTAGTGTCTGCAAATATTAAAGCTTAAAGTCTGTGTAAAGGCAATTCAGAGAATTGTTTCTAAACACATGCTAAATATTAGAAATGTATTGCTGAAAACACGTTACAAAGACTGTGAACTATGTAGTACCAAAGTCCCTTTAAGGCAAATCATTTCACTCGGCAGCCATCTTTGAAATGCCTCTCTGGCATGCAAGTGCAGCTCCTGTCTCTTTGAATGGGGAAACATGAAATTCTCCAAAACTGTTTGCCCAACCTTATGATTAAATGTCATATTTTAAATCACCAATGAAATGTGACAACTGTCTCATAAATGTTGTTTCTTTTGCTCAAATAGCATTAAAAAAAGCTTATTTTTCAGGCTAGATCAGCCAGTGTGCATGTGCAGTCCTAAGCGCACGTCGCTGCAGTGATGCAATGACTTTACTGTTTTTTTTGGGCGGGGCTAAAATCATGACTCGATGATGCAGTGGAGCCACTAAGCTTGGCCCCTCCCCTAACACTATAATAACTAGAGTGCATTAGCATCAGTGGTTTGCTCATTCAGTCGTGGGTTATTGTCATTACAGTTAGTTACTACAGCCTACTGTTTGCTAGCTAGCTATGCCTTCATCACATAAATGCATATTGCCTGGTTCAAATTTGGCTGGTTGGTTAATAAATAATAACACATAATAACATGGTTAATAACACATTTTTCTGTGGTGTGACAAACTCAGAACACATATTTAATATTGCTTTACACAGACTTTAAAAAGACTGCTATTTAAATATGATGTTTGCTTGTTCACTGACTTTAATTGTTAGTTTTATATATTGATTTGATTACCACCATTTTTTGATAGTAGATTTGTATTTGAAATCACAATGTATTCTATATTCTATGTACTCCTGACAGTAAAATAAGCCACTATAAACCTATATAAAGGTCCAGTCATGAAAAGAAAACATGTTGTTGTGATGTACTGTGAAACTGGCAGAATCTAAAAATATTGTGCTACAGATTTTTGCTCATACTGCCCAGAACTAACCCTTGGTACATTTCCTCAAATATGTGTGTTTTTTTTTAAATAAAAAATAAGTAAGCAAACACAAAATGTAAGATGTTTTCCTCAACTATTCATTTCTTTGAAGGAGAGACCACAACCCCAAACTGACCCCAAACATCTCATTTACTGATTCCCTCATCTAAGAAAACAATTCTCAAGATCGTTCTTCTCGCCAGTTGCATCTCCTCGTCTTCATCTGCTCCGCATGTTTTGTTTTGTTTTTTTAAAAAAAGAAAGAGCAAAATGATATGTTAAAAATAAAGCGCATTGCTAATCTGTTCAGCGAGAGGGAGTTTTGGAGTGCAGAAGAGTTACACTTTCAAAAGCAGCTTTAATAACATCTAAAGTGAAGCTGTTATTTAGCTTAGCTCCTCAAACCCTATTCAGTATGCCAAATTCAGTTCATGCATCGTTCGGTCAACACAGAAGAATTTTAATGTGACATCTTTCTCACACATGCCCGATATCTCCCGCTCTACTAGCATAATCTAAACAAATCTATCTCCTCAATAGAAAATCTTTCGATCTGGCTCGACTATCCAGTGGTTATATTATTCCATGGTTTCAAGATGACACTATCTTGAACTTGGCGTGGTGCGATCACAGCACGGCCCTGGGAGAGACCCAGGAGTGGGAATAGATAATTGGCTACAATAAGAAAAGGTAACATTACATTGTAAGATGAGAGCTCCAGCCGTGTCCATAAAAATATGACCTCTTCAGAGAGACAGGACCCGGATGTACCAAATGAAACCCCACGCACCCCTCTCAGATTATAAAAGGAAGGAGGAAGGAGGGATGTGGTGATGGTGGTGGGGGGTTTTGGATAGTTCTGGCAACCAAACAGATTGGCTTGTCATATAAGGAAAACAAAATCCCCTCAGGCAATTTGGCTGTCAACGGATAATCCGTTATAAATTGTAGGATTTGTGTGTGGAGAGGAGCAATATCACGGTCATGGTCCAGGAAAGGGGCTCAGGGAGTCTCAATTATGGAGCCTGAGCTCTCCTGAATGTCACATGGTCCCCTCAAAGACCCTTCTGTGTGAACCAACGTGGACTGGTTCTGCACACTTCAAGCTAAAAGAAAGATGGCAGCGGTTCCTGAAGAGAGAGGTTCAATTGAACGCATTCATGCGGTGCCATCAGCAAGTCAGCATTGTGATGATGTCATTTCCTGCAAGTGATTAGTCAAAAAATGGTAACTGCAGATAAGATTAGATGGTCCCACTTTACATTAAGTGGCCATAACTACTATGTACTTACGTCAAAAAATAAGTATAATGTACTTACTGTGATCATATTGTATTACAAAACACTTTTACTGCTATTGGGGTGTGATATAGGTAAGGTTAAGGACAGGTTTGGTGGTATGGGTAGGTTTAAGGGTGCGTTAAGGTGTAAGAGATGGGTCAACAGTGTAATTATAAATGTAATTAATTACCGATGTAATTACATGCAGGTATTTTTAAAACATAAGTACAATGTAAAACACGTATGTACACAATAAGTGCATTGCACCAAATGATAAATTTAAATGTACTGTAAGTACATAAGGTCACAGTATAAAGTGGGACCTATTAGATTATCAAAGATGTGAGATATCAATTTGTAGGTCCTCCAATTTTATATTGTGTATTTTTTTAATATAAAACGTAGACAGATAGAGTCTGTTGCATATTATGTTGTGCAAAATTCCACCGTACACAACACCAAAATGTTTTGTCAAAACTATTAGGGTGTCGAGACCTATGTAAATGTCAGATCTTTTCCTCTGATCAAGAGAGCCTGACAAATTAGACATGCATGCATGTAATAGTGATCATAAAGTGAATATCAGACCCATAAGTGAAGCTGCTATGTGCCAGTTAGAGATGCGCACGTTGTACAACAGCTGCCGCTAATTAAACATTCATGCTTAGGTTCCTGTGAAAATCCTGTTTGTTGGTGAATTCTGGGGGAGGGCTGGGAAAACGCAGCGAGCATAAGGTGGCGAGAATGCGACTTGTGGAATTGTCAGTTTGTCTCCTCCACTAGAGCCATGTGGTAATGAATCACACACACTTTTAAAAGGAGCTGCTAAGTAAAAGAATGGTATGAACATTTATTATGAAATTTGACAAACTGTATAAAAATGTAGTTGTTCCTACAATTACTCCAAACATTAATGAGCTATTTTAGCTTAACAGAGTATATATTACAGCTTTGTCCCAGTTTAATATTTATGTTAATGTGCTGTACAAAAAAATCGAGATGCAATAGAATTAACTGTAAATGGATTTAATCTTCATCTGTTGTGAATGTTGTTTAGCAATATATATGCAGTAGTTGTGAAATAATGATATGCAGATATAGTGTTATTCATCTAGCATGTACATTTACTTGAAAACCACATTAATCAAAGTACCCTTGGGCAATATTATAACACAATAATACACTCTGTACACATAATTAAAAAGTATTTAATTATCCAAATTCCAGGGAAGCGACTGCACTGACTTTATACTAGTCATAATTGGGTGCCTCTTCTACTACTTTTTATCCCTTTTATTAATACTATTTTCACTACCTTATCTGTCTTAGCAGTTTATATACATACATAGGAGAATTCAGTTATTTCAGTATATTTTAAATGATATACTGTATTTGATAGCGCTCTGTGGTTAATAGTGATGGACATTTTTAATATTTTTAGAATCAATCAACATAAACTCAGCACACCTGAGCAATTAATAGGTGCGTAAGAAAAAACTCCAACAATGATATGGAATCCAGTAAATAAAGAAGATCCCGCACACTGTAAGTCCATGCTAAATATAGAAATTTATTACAAAAAAACAGCGACGTTTCGGTCCACTGACCTTCATCAAGCTTGTGTATACTATTGCAGACAAAACATTTAAAAACAGTCACCACCAATGAATGTGATCGACGCTACATGTGGACCAATCACCAACTCATAATTAACAAGGACTCAAATATCCAATAAGTAGTACTTATCGATATTCCCAATAAACAATTTTTCTTTTAATTATATAAACAAATCTAATGATGTGTATAACGTCACATTGTCAGACAATAAATATCCAAACAAGGTTACAATCTCTCTTCACAATCAGACAAACACTCAAAAATACAATAAAAACGATCGAAACGATCTGGGGATCGAAAAGGTGTCAGTTGCACCACGTGGTGGTGATATTGAAACTCTTTTATTAAGACGTGAATTGTTTTGGATTGTGACTTTGCAAACTTTATCACCCTTGGGGTTAAATGACGAAGCATTATTTAATGTAATGCTGTAGAGGGTTTTTATTGTATTTTTGAGTGTTTGTCTGATTGTGAAGAGAGATGATATTGTAACCTTGTTTGGACATTTATTGTCTGACAATGTGACGTTATACACATCATTAGATTTGTTTATATAATTAAAAGAAACATTGTTTATTGGGAATATCGATAAGTACTACTTATTGGATATTTGAGTCCTTGTTAATTATGACTTAGGAGTTGGTGATTGGTCCACATGTAGCGTCGATCTCATTCATTGGTGGTGACTGTTTTTAAATGTTTTGTCTGCAATAGTATACACAAGCTTGATGAAGGTCAGTGGACCGAAACGTCGCTGTTTTTTTGTAATACATTTCTATATTTAGCATGGACTTACAGTGTGCGGGATCTTCTTTATTTAATATTTTTAGAATAAAATGGCCAATTTCTTTATCCCATACAGTAGCCCATACATCAAATTAAAGTAAAAAAAAGCTGATTGGAAATGATACACAATAAAATCATTAAATGATTGAAATTGTCATTCATTTCCACACAATACATTCTGAAATACTTCATGCACTGTAAAAACCAACAACAATTTTTAAAAACAAGTTTTAAAAGGATTATGTTTAACAAGAAAATACTATTTCAGTTTTCTAATTCAAATTCTACTTCACATTTTGTTGTAATAGTGAAATTCACTCGGAATTTTCTGAGTGAAAATTGTTTTTCATAGTCTGGGACAAGTGTAAAACAATAAAATCTATACATAGAATGTAGTGAGCATTTAAAGGTTTTAATGTGATAGATGAAGAAACAAAATTACCTCTTTGCTTAAAAATAAACTACACATTTAGAATCGATTTTGAACACACATTCAGTTAAGGTCTCCACATCATGCCACTACTGAAAGAAACAATAGCCAGTTCTTTCTTTTCTTATGAGCAGGCAGGGCTCAATTCAACCCGATGCTATTTCCAGATGACAAGCTGCCCTCATTAACACAGGAAACAATACAAATGGACTGAAGATCGGGAAGAGACCCCATGATGTCTCATTCGAGCTGTTCAAATCATTTCTGGCACAGTTTGAGTCATTTTATTTGAACAGGCCTGTGGTTGAAATCCAGCAGCAGTGCACAGCAGCATGTCCGGGTGTTGGGGAATAGGTGAGAGTTAAAATTAAGGCCGCGGGTTCCAGTATGAGAGCCGGCGTTTCGGGAGAAGGCTCTGCAGGTGAAGCTAGCTACACTCTGTGGGCTTTTACGGTATAATTACTCTCGAGAGAACAATCACTGCACACTCAGAACTCCACAGGCTGAAGCCACTTAAAAAAACCTGTATTATTTAGACATTTTGCAAAACAGCATTGCAAACTAAATAGAGAATTCACATTTAGAAATATAATGCACTTTGGTTTCAAATGTGTTGGTTATGAAATCACCAAGTCACCTTTAATCGTGTTCCATTATCTAAACTATTTTTTACTCATACCAATATTTTTATGCACGTTTTATTCCATTTATTATTAGAGAGGAGCAGAATAGAACAAGATACTGAATTATATACTGGAGAAAACAGCAGCATTGATTAGTCAATTCAATTACACTCCTTTCAAGTCTGATATATTGACACACAAATATTTTTACTTAACTTTAAACGCATTACGCTCGGATGCCAGTATTCTTTATTTCCCACGCTAAAAAAAATCCTGGAAAATCACTTACAAAGGGCTCCGGTTTCCGTAATGATCTGTTAAAATCAATGGTCTGAGACCAAGGATGAGAAAAAATGCTCTTGATTCTTTTGCTTTGCGGACCCCGACGCATTTCACAATGATTTATTAAATCGGCGGGTAGCACACAGTCTTAGTTTAAAGCAGAGCATGTTTGTCTTTGAAAGGGCGCCATTTTACAAAATAATTAATGGTGTTTTAGCTGGTGCACCCGGCCTATAGGAGCACCATTTGGTTTAGATCTTTGCTATGGTCCATTAAATATGAAACTTTGCTGGATCCGGGCACAAAACTCCCTTTAATTAAGCCTACGTGCTACATCACACCACTGCTAGCTGCTTTTAAAGGACAATTCGGTTTTTACTCGCTGACAGCCGACTAATGCAGTGACATGGAACAGCGGTACTCTAATGCATGAAGGCCGGCACCAAAGAGAGTGCACAACACAGCACATTTTACCTTTCTTTTGCAAAGAATGGCCTTCCCATAATGGGTTTAGGAACATTAGGAAGAAAATAGAAAGAGAGGCCGAGATGGGAGGGAGAGACGAAGAATACGCCACGTCTGCTTGGAAGAACAAAGAGCTGATTAAATTACTTTCAAGCTTTTATCCCCTTACATCTAATCAGAGATGAGAGGTGCTGTTTTTCACACCTTGCTTGTGTTTTTTGTGACATTCTAGTTTGCCTTATTTAAATTTGACAGTCTAACGACTCAAAGTGGACATTCTCTACACCCTTCCGCCCCCTTTTTTCCCTCCCGTGCTCCGCTCCACCTCTCACATGCTCTTTGCTCATTATGGCTCATGGTCAACACGCTGAGATGCAGGGCCACAATAATGGTCTCAGCCCGCAGGAAATTGCAAATGCCCCATAATGAAATATCGCAATCCATGGACGTAAATCAATGGCATAGAGGATGTGTCATCTTCCATCAAAAGACTGTAATACCCATCCTCCTCCAGAGTGGCTGATTGGTGATGATGGAGAAGAGTCCTTCTCGTCTTGTTAAGTTCCTTTTCATTCTATCCTCTTATCCGGCCTGGCGGCCTGCCGATAATGGAAAACAGCGCCTGTGTGTCCAGGTTCATGATGAAGACCAGGGACAAACAGAATGAATTAGGCCTGCTTAGACACAAAAACCTCTAGAACAGCAGCGGTTGTGGTTTTGTGAAAAACAAGCACTTTACCTTGAGGAAGATGGACCGGATGGCTGAAGAAAATCAAAGAATATCTGCCACAAGTACCAGTGTTAAATGAGCAGTTGGGTCACGCTGAATAAGATTTTAAGAGATATGTAAATGAAGACACATAGTACTGATGAATGAGTGGATGCTACAAATGATCAATATCCTCCATCACTCTATATACAAGGCTCATAATGGAAAATGTTTAAATAGGAAGTAAATAAAACTCAAATGAGTCTGAATGTATTTCTAAAAGCACATGAAAAGTAAATATGGTAAAGCATATACTTAAAATCAGTACGCTTTGTATGTAGTAAGCTTGTACGCCAGTATTGGGACATACCTTGAAAATCTTTGTCAAATAGAAATTACTTTAATTTTCATCAAAATAAATGCCCGACAATACAGCAAAGGTTTGTGAGCAATATTGGCTTTAACCATGCATTGACATTCAATGAATGTTGGATTCAAAATCATATGGTACTACTCGTAGTACTACTAACACATACATACTACCGCAAACCAATATATCATACTACTCTTACTATTTCTGCCATAGAACAATATGGTAAAAATAATAAGAATAGTAGTAGTAGTTAGTATGCAATTCTATGAAAAATAAATAAATTAATTAATTAATTAATTTAATTAAAATATACAATACAATACTTTTTGCTCAGCAAATACATGCTTGACAGACTGACTGAACACAATAAAATTTAATGAATTATTTTATTGGTGGCAAGACATTTGTAATACCTTTGAGTAAAAAACATTTTATATAAATATATTGTATTTTTATACATATTTTAAATCAAAAATAATACATTTTGGGCAAAGTATATTTTGAGTCAAATATTTGATCATTCTTTTCTACTTGGCTTTTAATTTTCAACAATTTACAAAAGTAACAGAGGTTAAAATAAAATAATTATTCTTAAATGACTCATTTTTACAATCGCAATACGTTTTGCTCAGACCTGACAGACTTGACAGATTGACTGAACACAATTCTATTTAATTGTTTTTTTTTTAAATATATATATATATATATATATATATATATATATATATTATCAAGCCACATTTTTATATTTTATGGAAAACAATATATTTTGGGCAATGTATACTTTTTACAATATTTTGATAATTATTTTATATTTTTCCTTTAATTTTCATCAATTTACAAAAGGAGGTAAAAAATATTTTAAAAAATATTCAAGTGAATTATTGACAGTCATGAGGGTCTGCAACATGTAATTCCTAAATTCTAATTTTTTCAAACATGTTTTTCGGTGAATACCAATCAGTATGGACAGTACTTGTAATCGGATTCAGCCAAAGAAACAGATCATTCAATAACTTAAAGGACTGAACTGAGAGTTGAGTCATAATTTTAAGAGGACGGTGATAATTTGGGAAGACAAGCTGTACTTGTTAAATAAATTAGCTGGTTTCCAACTCCTGGTGACTAAATCTGCTATAATCCTACTCAGCACTACTGGATTAGTAAAAGCACTGGGCTAATGAACTCTGCATGGATGCTCTCATTACAGGCCGTGCTGAGATAATAGCACAAAGGTTTAGTAGAGAAAGCTTGCCATCCTCCACTTCTATCCTCTTACTCCCCATCACTCGTGACCTGGAAGACGTCTGGACTAATCACTGGGTTTGTAAGCCACTTCAGAAGCAGAGGTAAGTCCCAACCCCTGCCTAGATGGAATCGGAACGCCACAGCGAGAAACAAAATGAGCCAGCCCGTCCGACAGAGACAGACTCGGAAAATTCAGCTCCGGCATCCGCGGGATAGCTGTTTACCTGGTCGCCATGAGCCCGGAGCACGGTGGGGACAAAAGGGACAAAACCTCGGCTGCAGACGAGCTCAGTGGGGAGGGGATTGCACTACACCTGATTGGATGATTGATGGCAGCAGGAGACCCAGTCAGGGCTTTTCAGCGAGTACAGTTTGTTTAAGTGGACTGGCAGAAGGTATTTCAGTCTGTCTGGCCCAGCAGGGTCGACATTTGGATTGCACGTTTCTGTTGGATGAGGGAGAAGGAGAGGGGTTGGGTTGAATGGCACAGAGCGCTACCAGCAAGTTAGCGGCATCGGCTGCCAAGAAAAGCCTCATAACCATGGCAACGGGCGAACAGAACGCTTTCGAACGTTATTGGCACACATGTCCGAAGCTTTGCTTTATTTTTCTTAAGCAAACAGCTGTCTCTTGTTCCGAGGGGAGCAGAGACCGCTGTAGATTCTCCTTGTTTAATGAGCGGTTTGACAGGAAACGTCTTCACCCAGGGGGCTTCTGAGGAGCCGCTCGACTAGGAAAACATGCTACCACTAGCCCAGCGCCACCCTCACGCAATTCAATTGTCTAAACATCTGACGGGGGGGATCAAAGACGTGAAATGTGAAATTGGTTGAAGATCGGTTTGACAGCGCTTATCCTTTCCTCAGTTCAGTCTTGCAATACAATGCTCTTTTAACGTGATCTCCCCCCTCAAGAGGTGCCGTTGTTCGTACCGATCATCATTTGTGGGGGAAAAAATAGCAGCTATGTCATAATTCTGACAGTATGTAGGTGTTGCTAATGGTTACTGTTGGGAGTGTTTTTCAAAATGAAATGGGTTCAGTGTTGCGTGTCATTTTCGGTCATTGTATCTGTCCTCTGTGGCGTTGTATTTCCACAAGTCATTGATCTGTATTGGACAAAAAACATTCTGCATTACGTGCAAGAATTCGAATAGATCCGACAAAGATTACAAAAGCTTTTGGAGTGTAACCCAATGAAACAACTATTGATTCGGTCACGGTAGCTGGTTCGCGCTGGTGACAGATATAAGTGTTAGAGATACGGTCAGGATGAAACTCATTTTGCTTCCAATCCTATAAATCTACGCTTGTAGGAGTGCATGGCTGTTGACATATACAGGAAGGTCACGAACAGTGTCCTTCCACACATACATGTAAAGAGCTCTATAAACAAATGTCAGGACTGCAGGAATAATAATCTGTGGGTCAGTGGCAAATAACAGTGTCCAAAAAAGGGAAAAATCTTTTAAAAATATAGCTTAAAATTCACATGGATTTTATTGTTTTTCAAGAATTTCATTCCTTTAATGCAAAAAAAAAATGATTTTTCAAAGTTGTAAATTAGAGAGTGTTAGAGTATGTTTACAAAAAAAAACTGTAATAAGAAAAATAACAAGAAAACACATTCTTTCTACTTCTGAATTTTATTTTTTAAAATTTAATTATTTGACATTTCTGACAATTATTTGTGAAATTTGCTAAAAATTAAATCCAACACCATTTTTTTTTCAGTGTACTACGAGTTGAAAACATTGGAAAATGCAGTTTCCTCCACGCTGGTACAGTTATCAAACCATTCACATATTTCTATCATGACAACTCTCTGAAGATTTTAGCATGGTAATGGATATGACAATGTTAATGTATTTGGTCTTGTATGGCGCTTATAATATGACAAAACTATTTGAATTTGAATTGTGTAAATTTGAATTATTGACAAGTGTCATTTAACAAAACTGAACATTATGTGTCATTTAACATAGTTCTGAATTTGATTTTTTAAAACTTGAATAATGAACATTTGAAATTGAACACAATTGAATTTTTTTATGGCAGTTTTTTAATAGACATGTATTTTCAGACAGCAGATTTTTTGTTTTGAATTCTTTGACTGCAAATATCCAGTTTTTAAAAATACAGCTTCAAGTTTTCAAGATGAAGAAGAAATTCGGAAAATCAAATTCAATGTTTAAAATTCAAAGGGCAGAAATTCAGATCGTACAGAAAGTAGGTCAGAGGTCATCCACAGGAAAGAGTAGATGATCTCCGAAAAGTCGAACGAAGCATTTACTGCGACCGGGAGGGAACATGTTTGGTTCACTTAGGCTAGCTTTATCCTGGCCATGACATATTAACTCGTGGGAGCGTGATTATATGTCGTGGCCATGCGATGTGAAGTTGAAGGAACATCCATTTCTCATGGCCATGAGTTTAATGTGAAAACAAACCTGCGTGACCATAGCAACCTGGGATTATCAGAGATGGATAAAACATTTTTCTCCATCCCACAGTCTTGTAAATCTGTTAACTGTTCGTGTCTTTTTATTGAATATTTGTATATTATTATTATAAAACTGTAGGCTAATAATAATATTATTATTATATTATTATATTAACCGGTTAGGGCTATATTTTATATGTATTGTTATTTATGCTTATTTCCCTTTCAATTCATGTAGAGCATTACCTAATTAATGTTCTGTATAATTATTATTAATATGCTACCATATTTTGCAAATACTGTAAGCGCCTGACAATTATGACAATGAAGTTTTGACATTATGATTGTATTTACGCCCCTATGTGACAATGAGTGTGTTGTGTTTGCATTTAGAAATGAAACTACGCAAATGATTCATTCCTCAATGAAACACTATATTTCTAATATTAAAATTAAATATATGTTAAATTCAACCTTTAAACTGCACTTCCAGTAAAAAAAATCCCGTAAATCATATAGCATAATCAAAGCTTTATTGGCATGTCGGCATTTACAGTAGGTTATATAACCAATAATAATAATTATAATAATAATAAACAAATATTATGAAAAAAGACGATCAGTTAATGGACTTGGGATGGATAAAAATGTTTTCTTGTAGGCCTATTTTATTTTAGCCGCTTTAATATTTATTCATGTGATAAACTTCATTAGAATGCTGTCTCGTCCTTGGCATATTACAGTCCGGTAGCCTAGGACTATGGTTAAAATAATTTAATAATGTTACAATTTGTAATAATTAATATAATAATCTCTTAATTCAAAATTAAATATTATTAAATCCATCTCTGATAATCCCAGGTTGCTATGGTCACTCAGGTTTGTTTACGTATTAAACTTGTGGCCACGAGAAAAATATGTGGTTCCCTCAACATAGCATGCGAGCGAGTCTGGGTCCCGATTGATCTGCCCACACACCCGCAGTAATTAACAGAACACCCAACCTGTTATCCGACCCGAACCACACCCGCATTAAATCTCCTATATGAGGTAGACAAAACTCATTTATTAAAACTTTTATTTAAATTGTGAATAGCAGGAAAGTAGGCGGTTTTGCTGGCGGTGCGAAAGCGGTGCTCGTGCACCCAAAATCCTGCCGCTTCCATGGCTCTTCGTGGCAGGTGCCACCAGAGATTAAAAATATATATATATATTTTTTTTTTGTCGGCTTTAACCAATTTCCATGCAGATTATTAACAACCAATAGAACATTTCACTGAGCTCATGTAGGTAGTGTTGAAAACATGATAAAGATAATTTAAAATGTAATAGAATTCCCATTGGATGATCCATCAAAAATGTTTTGCAGAGATATAAATAAAGAAAAAAAAATCCAGAGCATGCGTGTGGTTTGCCAGGTAAAAATACAATTACGTGTAAAATGTCATAGTTAACTGTGTCTGACATGAAAACTACGCTATAGCTGGTCCCATGAAATGAGAAATGGCAAATGACACATATAATAAATTTCCGTTATGTTACGTTATGTAACTATGGCAATGTCTGCCCCGAGGCCGCACAAAACACTTCCACTGCGAGAGAAAGTGGCAGCCGCGCGGCGATTCCAAGATTACCTCGATGATCGCGTGGCCACGACATATAATCACGCTCCCACGAGTTAATATGTCATGGCCAGGATAAAGCTAGCCTAAGTGAACCAAACATGTTCCCTCCCGGTCGCAGTAAATGCTTCATTCGACTTTTCGGAGATCATCTACTCTTTCCTGTGGATGACCTCTGACCTACTTTCTGTACAATCTGAATTTCTGCCCTTTGAATTTTAAACATTGAATTTGATTTTCCGAATTTCTTCTTCATCTTGAAAACTTGAAGCTGTATTTTTAAAAACTGGATATTTGCAGTCAAAGAATTCAAAACAAAAAATCTGCTGTCTGAAAATACATGTCTATTAAAAAACTGCCATAAAAAAATTCAAATGTGTTCAATTTCAAATGTTCATTATTCAAGTTTAAAAAAAATCAAATTCAGAACTATGTTAAATGACACATAATGTTCAGTTTTGTTAAATGACACTTGTCAATAATTCAAATTTACACAATTTAAATTCAAATAGTTTTGTCATATTATAAGCTCCATAGTCTTGGTGGAATAGATCTGCTACGCTGCTGCTGAATTGCTGCTGCTGTTGTTTATTGCTGTAGGCTAGTTGTAGATTATTGCTGCTGCTGCTGCAAAGCAAGTACAGGAGCTTGCTACTGCCAGTACATACACCGATACGGTGCCGTGAGTATTTAACATATACTGCTGCTGCACAAATAGCATACATAATAGCCCATAGCAGATCTATACAGGTGGAGCTGGGGAGGTGGAGGGTTTCAGAGGAACTCTGAAAGCACACTGCAAAATGCTCAAGTGGATGCTAACCTGCCATTTAAATGTAAAGCAGTCAGCTCATTGGCTGCGTATGCAACATGAACCAATCAGCTTGTGCAAAGTCGTTTAATGCTGTGAATATCATCAGTTAAGAACCCATCAGCTTGCGACATCTAGAGTTCACGAAACAACTGGGTATTAATATAAAATTCAGCTGCCAGAGTCCTTACCAGGTCAAGAAAATATGGTCATATATCACCACAATTTTACAGTCTTTACACTGGCTACCTATTAAGTTCCGTATCAGCAACAAATATTGCTACTACTTATGAGGCTCTAAATGGTTTAGCTCCTGCGTACCTAACCACTCTTCTATCCATCACGCTCCTTAAGGTCACAAAACTCAGGACTTTTGGTAGTACCTAGCTAAGTCCATCAAAGAAGGTAGGGCTTTTTTGCATTTGGGTCCCAAACCTGATAACATTCAGGATTCAGACACACTCTCTCTGTTTAAATATAGATTAAAGACACATCTATTCAGCCAAGCATTCAAATAATGTATCTCATAACCTTGTACTCCAGTTATATCTGATCAAATGCACATTATCATTCTTTGCTTGAAATGGTTTGAACAGCAGATATGCTAATTTTTATCTATCTGTTTTTCTGTTTCTGCAACAGGATGGGCACCCCGAGGTAACTAGGAATTACAAAAGCTTCAGTCTGGATCCAGCCTCTTATGATGATTTGACCGAACACCTGAGAAGAGATGATGCCAACCCCTCTGAGGACCTCAGATGATGCCAACCCTGAACCAACATACAAAACTACCCAATTTTCTGTGAAGCTGCTTTGCAATGATATGCACTGAGGAAAGTGCTATACAAAACATAACAAAAAAGAAAGATTAATAACCAGAGATGGGTTTCTGTGCATAGATTGTGTTTTACATATGCTGGAATAGGGAAGTTTAATAGTCACTAAGGTGAATTTCACACCAGGATTCCACCTCCAAGCAACGATGCCTCAAATAACCCATCCGTGAAATGTATCAACACATGGAAATTAGGTTGTGTATAGCCTATATTTGTACACTATTTCTTAATGTTTATTCATTACTCTTTTTTCAGCTGCGGCTGGAGAATGCATTGCGGTGAAGGTGGAGTTGTGTTTATGCACAATCCAAAGGTTTGTTTCTACAAGTCAATGCACTTCCTGCAAACTCAAAATTAGAATTCCACCGGCAAATCAGAATGAACCCTCGAGTCGCTCGATCAACAGAGCAGACAGGGCACTGGAGGTCATTGTGTTATACTGCTGCTTCATTACAGTATTCAGAAGACTGGGCCTGAGGGGTAACCCCCATCTGTTACACAGTGCCATCTAGTGCTGGAGGGTGAGAATACAGGTTACCTTCATCCTGCTTTGTTTCTTACTAAATAAGGTCTTGTGTGGTTAAGTTAAATTAATGTGCTATGGCATGTCAACCATACATATGGCAATTGTATTCACACATATGACGGAAATAGCACTTTCTGATTAAGCAGTGATTTAAAACTCACTATACAACATTTAGAAGATTGTAAGAACAGTGAAATGGATTTTTGAATTTGCTGTATCAGCAGAAAATAGAATATATCAGAAGAAATATTGGCCAAAAAAAAGGCCTACACTTCAGTGTTAAATTGGGATACAACAGCATTTCAGCACCTTCAATTTTTTTTAAAGGAAAAATTATTTTAAAAAATTGTTGATTTTTTTCCATTTTAATCTTTGGTTTAAATTAAAAAAATAATGATAAAACAACATGTTCATTACCATAAATCAATGGTTAAATTGGGTTGCAATTGTGTTCCTGCACCTCCAATCCAAAAACTAAAAAAAAAAAAAAAATGTATTGCCATCTTCTTTTTCTGTCCACTCCGAACTGTTCCAGTATATTTATTCAGTCTTCATTTAGGCATTTTACTCACTCAAAAACTCTTTAAAATTCATTACATTAAAGGGGTAGTTCACCTAAAAATGTATATTCTGTCATTTACTCGCCCTCATGTCGTTTCAAACCTGTATGTCTTTCTTTCTTCTGTGGAAGACAAAAAAAAGGTATTCTGAACAACAATATTAACTGCTTTTGTCCATACAAAACAACATTGGACCCCTTTCACTTTTATTTTATGAACACAAAAAAAAAAACACTGAGACAAAAATATTTTATATTTCACAGAAGAAAGAAAATCCTCCAGATATGCAACAACATGAGGGTGAGTAAAAGATTACATTTTTCATTTTTGTATCCCCAGAAATATTACACGGAACTGTTCTCCATGTCATATCGCCTGGTGCACCACAGACAGGTTTTAAGATTCGAAAATCCTTATTTAACCCTTACTCCTAACATTTCAAATGGACAGACAATGATAACACTTGTTGGATCATCGCTCTGAGCTCTTAAAAGTTTGGCAAGACTGCAGAAAACACAGCTTGATTGGGCATTTCCTCTCAGAGGCACGCACAAAAGTCATCATCATTCCTCACTATATTAACTGAGTCCAGACAGAGACCTTACAGTCTCAGTGCTTAAATCAACCCGAGAAGAGAGACAGAAGCGACACAAGCACAAAACAAAAGTCATTAGGCATTCCTTCGTTTCCTTGACATTATTGCGTTTGTGTGGATGCCTTCTGCGGGGGCTGTAACGGACGAGTGGAATCATCCGTCAGGGGCTGATTATGTAATTTGGGGGTAATTGCCCCCTCCCGCCCCCCTTCCCTCCTCTGAGCTTGCGGTACGGTGTGACTGTGATGTCTGCTTCGTGCTAACAGGCACTAATAATTCTGTTTATCTGAACCGGCTGCCATATGCATATCCGCCCTGTTCCTCTGGCAATCAAATTACAGTCACCCTACAATAAATCACTGACAAACTGTTTATTAAACAAAGAGGCTGCGATTGCATTAGTAATGGCAGAGATTAATTTGGGCTCTGTTGTGTACCAGAGAGTGCAGCCCCCTGGGCTTGAAGTTTTATGCATAATTTGATGCATGACTTTTCTATGTGTGCTTGATGCAGTGCTGCGACTGAGGTGGCAGAAAGTAAACACCACTTGTGACCTCACGCCATCAAAGGTGCATTATATCCTCTCAACTGAAGAGTCTTGAGATGCATCAGTTGAATTAGTGCTCATACATAAAGAGAGCTCAACGTAAAGCGAGGTAACGTGATAAAGTTGTACACGTGTGTACAGATGTGATTGATGTTCTCAATGAATAACTGAAGCATAAAGGACTCACAGCATTACATGCACTCTTTATAATGTAATTTCAGATCAGATTTTGACATGTTTTCAATAAATGTTGTTTGATATATACTGTTTGAATATTTGGTTTAATAATGCCATTTTAGTCAGAGTAACACTGATGAAAATGGAAAGAAATAATATATGTCTTTGTAACAATAGATATGATATCACGTGTTTTTACTTTTAGATGAGCTTTGCTGATAAATCACCAACTCTGAATGATAATGAATGACTTTTGGTTGTTTTGTAACGGCCCTTTACACAGACTCTTCACTCTTAAAAATGAAGTTTGATAATTGGCATCTACGATTTCATGAAGAACCTTTCTATTGGACAAAAGGTTCTTTATAGTGGAAAAAGTTTTTTAGTTGATTAAAATGTTCTTTATACTAAGAAAAAATAGTTCTTTTAAGAACTGTTCACTGAACAGTTTTTTTTTTGTCAGCCGAACCCCTTAGATACAAAATATTGAAGTACCGCCTGTATTCATTTTCAATAACTGAACAACAGATCCACGTTCACTGACTCTGATGTCGGTTAATGGTCACAAACAGAAAATATTTCATCTTTTTTGTAAGTGTTTTATTTTGATTGTTTCATTTTAAAATTCTTTACATATATGACTGCACAATACAAAAAAAAAAATTGGATTGCATTACTTATTGTGATTTCAATTTCAACTACTATATATGATATTTTATCTCATATGAAAACATGGCTAATCTATATCTATATAAGAATAAAGTATATTCATGAGTTAATTATTAGCTTTTCGTCAACACATGAAACCCTTTAAGAGTGTTTATCACAGAGGCAACACAAAAGTATTTACAAAATACACTACACATTACTTTACAAAGAATTTATATTAAAAATGTCCCATTGCTAAGGTAAGCATGCAGTGAGCACAAACTGACACATAGACCGAAGGAAGAATTCACATGGAATTAAATTCAAAGAAATTCAGCTGCTATACACGTCATTTTTATTGATAAATGTAATTTTTCCAGAATGAATTACCCATAATAACCTTATTGTACACACACATATGGTGTATTTTCAGAAACAATCAAACATAATCTGTTTAAAAGGCCACCTACAGAAATTTTATGATTAATTTATATATTTAATTAATTAAATTCAGTTTCCTGAATCGCATTTCAGTAAATTCCTCTTCCTGTCTTTCCAATTCAAATTCCAATTCATCATCCTGTGGGGCGTGACCAATTCAATTCAAATTCAACACTAACGAAATCAAAGAGAGACAATTCTTACATTCTGAATTTACCCAATCCTGCCATGCACAGTTCCTAAAAGCTACATTTTCTGATAATCAACCATTTCCACAGCCCATTGGACAGTATAGCACCACCCAGGGTGTCCTCGACACATGCTCTTGCTCTCTAATTCTCTAACATCTTCCACACACACAAACACAGTGGACACAAACACAACAGATAATGTGTTTTATAACAGTATAACACACATGGGGGGAGATGTGCATCTCTGTACAGTGGTTACTGCTGATCAGCTCTCTCCACTCTCGTTAAAGGGACCCAGAGCAGCTGGTGGTGGAGGGAGAGAGGCGGAGGGCTGCATTTGGGGAGTATTTGCCTCCTATTCTCTGGGCCAGATGGGTGCTGATTATTGGGAACAAAGCTAGAGACACTCCGAAGCCAATCTGAAGCTCCCCTGGGGCCCATATACAGCCTATTAGCAAAATCCAATTGAAAATGGAGCACAGGACCCTATTAGAGCGATGTTTTTGGCATGTGTGATGCTTTTGCTGTCACCAGGGCCTGAGATATGCATACGTGTGCCCGATCTGGAACTGCTGCATTAAGAATATAGGAAACTAGGTGCATTTATCTGTACATGGTATGTCTTCAAGCTAAACTGTTTAAGTTTTCACAGTGAGTACTTCCCCAAAGGCATCATCTAGAGTTTGATCTGAACACCCGGAGCCTCTAATGAGAAACAGTTAAATAGGACTTGTTCAATGACCCTCAATATCTAAACCTGAGTGTCATACACAATGGAATTAATTAGATATTCTCTTCCATGCATCGTGGAAAAGCACAGCGATATCTACTGAACTGTTGAGACCTTCTCCCGTCGTTTCAGTTGAGGACTCGTCACTTTCCCGCTCGTCAAAGTTGGTTGGGTGTTCAGGTGGGGGATACGTGACTTCAGGGGCGCGATGGTCGTATGCTGTGTGTTAACCTTGTCTGGCACATTTTTCAGACATTCTGCGCTTGAGTTTCTAGTGGGAGCTCCTGCGGCAGTGAGCAGATGTGTCCGGGTGTCTCTCAACATGTTTTTGCAAAAGTAAAACGCAGATCGGGTCTTAAATATTTCACTGGGTTTTAAATATTTTACAATTGCCTCACACACACACACACACACACACACATTTACCATGCACAGGATATCCTGATTTCAGATAACATTAAATGGAACTGTAAAAACATTGACTGTTTTCAAACAGGATTCCTGGACACTATCCCCATCTATTACTGACCTATCGGTAAGCCCCTCCCCTCGAACGCAGATGAGCCAATGGCAGTTTAGTATCAGTTGCACAGGGACCGGAACTCTGACATCTTTAGGTTTCAGCACCATAGAGAATCATTGGAAGATCCGAAGCTCTCATCGGTTTGATGGTGTTTATGCTACAAAAATAATAAATGATGTGCCTGGGGTACTTGTAACATGGATTTCAAGTATCCTGAGAGGATAGGCAATTTAATTTGGAATTTATTTTATTATTCAATGTTCATTTTCTGATTGTCATACTCTCATCAAGTGATAATTTTCATCTGCTCAAGCAGAACGTTAATGTCTTTTAATATCATTAATATCTCTGGCTAAGACTAGCTAACGTTAAAGTTAGTGAGTCCATGCTAATGTACAAACCTAAACAGCTAACTATTCTCACGTCATGTACAGTGTAGGTCAAAAACACATAAACAAAGGTCTAAATTTCAGTGCCTCTCCATATTAAAGTGTTAAAATGTCAATTAATTTAATCTTACATTGCCGTACATGAACAGTGTTAATCCGAGATGTTGTCATTGCGATCGTGACAACCGTAACATGAGGTTTCTCCCGCTTACATTGTGATCTGTAAACCCTCGCTTCCATATTAATCATGTTACCCACAATATTTATTTTAAAATCATTTATATATTCCTCCATGGCATATTTAAAGTGCCCCTACTATGGTTTTTTTAAAATGACCTTTCATGCAGTGTGTAACAGAACTCTAAGTGAATGAAAACATTCTGCCAAGTTTTAAATCTGAAAGTGCACCGTGTTTAAAGTTATTGTCTCTCAAAAGAAAGAGTCGACTCTGAATCACTGAAATGAGTCGTTTTTAAAACGAATCCCAAGCCGTTTCATGTTGACGTCAACATGAAACATTAGCATATTGCCTGCCCACTTGTTGGTCTTTTCGTGTTGGTCTGAATGAAAATGCAAATTCATTCTTTGCCACTAGGTGCCGCTTTTGGAGCGGTAAAAATAGCGGTTCACGGGCGTGAAGGGGAGACAGAACCAGTTGGCTCTGAGCAGGATATATATATATATATACAGGTGCATCTCAATAAATTAGAATGTCGTGAAAAAGTTCATTTTTTCTTGTAAGTTATTTCAAAAAGTGAAACTTTCATATATTTTAGATTCATTGCATGTAAATAAAACATTTCAAAAGCTTTTTTGTTTTAATTTTGATGATTAGAGCTTACAGCTTATGAAAGTCAAAATCCAGTATCTCAAAATATTAGAATATTTACATTTGAGCTTCATTAAATGACCATGCCTACAATATAAATTCCGGGTATCTCTTGTTCTTTGAAACCACAATAATGGGGAAGACTGCTGACTTGGCAATGGTCCAGAAGACAATCTTTGACACCCTCCACAAAGAGGTTAAGTCACAGAAGGTCATTACTGACAGGGGTGGCTGTTCACAGAGTGCTGTTTCAAAGCATATTAAAAGCAAAGTTGACTGGAAGGAAGAAATTGGGTAGGAAAAGGTGTTCAAGCAACAGGGATGACAGCAAGCTTGAGAATACTGTCAAGCAAAGCTGATTCAAACTGTTGGGAGAGCTTCACAAGGAGTGGACTGAAACTGGATTCAGTGCATCAAGAGTCTCCACGCTCAGACGTCTTCAGGAAAAGGGCTACCAATCCACTTCTGAAACAGAAACAACGTCAGAAGCATCTTACCTGGGCTAAGGAGAAAATAACTGGACTGTTGCTCAGTGGTCCAAAGTCCTCTTTTCAGATAAAAGTAAATTTTGCATTTCATTTGGAAATCAAGGTCCCAGAGTCTGGAGGAAGAGTGGAGAGGCACAGAATCCATGTTGCTTGAAGTCCAGTGTGAAGTTTCCACAGTCAGTGATGATTTGGGCTGCCATGTCATCTGCTGGTGTTGGTCCACTGAGTTTTCTGAAGTCCACATCAATGCAGCCATCTACCAGGAAATTTTAGAGCATTTCATGCTTCCTTCTGCTGACCAGCTTTATGGAGATGCTGATTTCATTTTCTAGCAGGATTTGGCACCTGCCCACACTGCCAAAGGTACCAAAAGCTGGTTCAGTGACCATGGTGTTACTGTGCTTGATTGGCCAGCAAACTCACCTGACCTGAACCCCATAGAGAATCTATGGGGTATTGTCAAGAGGAAGATGAGAGACACCAGACCCAACAATGCAGATGACCTGAAGGCCGCTATCAAAGCAACCTGGGCTTCCATACCACCTCAGCAGTGCCACAAACTGATCACCTCCGAATTGAGGCAGTAATTAAAGCAAAAGGAGCCCCTACCAAGTATTGAGTACATATAGGAACATACCTTCCAGAAGGCCAACAATTCACTAAAAATGTTTTTTTTTTATTGGTCTTATGAAGTATTCTAATTTGTTGAGATAGTGAATTGGTGGGTTTTTGTTAAATGTGAGCCTAAATCATCACAATTAAAAGAACCAAAGACAAACTACTTCAGTCTGTGTGCACTGAATTTATTTAATACACGAGTTTCACAATTTGAGTTGAATTACTGAAATAAATGAACTTTTCCACGACATTCTAATTTATTGAGATGCACCTGTATATATTAAGGCTGTCAGCATGCGATTAATTCAAAACCCTTAACGCGTTAAAATAATTTAACGCAATTAACGCAAAATTACTGAAACACAATTTCTATTCTAAACCTTTTTTCCCGATTTCGCTTCTCTGTTTGCAATCAGATCATTTTAAGCCGCTAAACACCGGGAAAGTCCAAAACAGGGCTAATGTAAAGAAAACCAGGCTGATTACATAAGAGATGGCGGAAAGAATAGATACTCACGTAGCGTTTTCAGTGAATTATTAATTCCAGTGTGTTTTGCTTTATAAAACAAGCTCTTGTTGGAGAGGGAGTAAAATATTTTTGACCTGCACACAACCTGTCGCCGTAATATGCGCATGGCACTCGACCCGGCACGGCCATATGCGAAACAGAACATTTATTATTCAGAGCATTTATATATAGCCGTAATGAGTCCCGTGACCGGCTTATACAGCTGTGACGGGTCGCGAGGTGAGCGTGTTTAACCGTGAGGAGTCCAGTGGCAGACGCATATGGTCGTGTTCAATCCGGTGACAGGTGCATATAGCAGTGGCAGCTGCCTCTAAATGGTGACAGGTCGAGAGGCAAGTCAAGTTCCATGCGCGTATGGCCGTGCCGGGTCGAGTGCCATGCGCATAACGGTGACATGTCGAGTGGCAGCTGCCGGTGGCATGGAAAGATTTTACTTTTTTTTTTATTTTTAGGCTTGTATTAGTTTGATATTGACATTGGTGACAAGGATTATGAAAATTCTATGGTATCAAAGATTTTAGTACCGTAAAAACCTTTTTAAAAGAACAAAATAACTATATTGTGATATATATTGTTATTGGGATATACAATTACTCATATCGTGATATAAGATATTGGTCATATCGCCCACCCCTATTATAAGACAATGAAAGTGCTTTTTGACCTTGCATGCACCTCAACCTGTTGTTGGGGACTCCCAAAACCAAAATATCAACCTTTCATTACCCATAATAGGGGCACTTTAAGTCCTGAATGCTCCTCGACGAGAGGTGGTCCTTATGTGTTCAAAATTGATCAAAAACATCTTGGGACAAGGTTTTCACATTGACAGCTGTCATTGTAAGATAGTGGGCGACTGTTTGTTTGTCTGAGGTTTGTCCAATTGGTTGCTGAAACGGATAGCCCAACCATCAAAATGACACCAGTGATTGAGAAAGTGTTGCAGTGTTGGGCTAGTTGGAAACAAGTAGGAAAATATGTTAACATGAAATTTAAAAGTTCAAACTAAAACTAAAATAATTAAAAATGCCATATAAACACCATAAGGAATATTTTGAGATCAGTACAAGATCAGTTCAATAAACATGCACTTCTTTTTCTTAAAGTCACAATAAAATGGAAGTAGCAAGCTATTTTTCTTCAATATTGTGGTGATATCAGTAAAACAAATTATCAAAAAGGAAAAACTGTAGGGTGGGGATTTGGTTCTATTCATCAGTTGGCTCAGTGTGTGCTTGCAATTGATTGTAAGTAAGGGGCGGGGATTAAACAGACTAAATTAATAACCTCAGTAAATTAAATTAGTAACCTCTTTTTTTTTTTTTTTTGCTTTTTCTAAAGAAATTATCTTTTTTTTTTTTTTATTGATTAACATTATTCAATAAATGCTGTTGACTGATCTTGACTTGTATTGAATCAGGAATATTCCTCAACAATAATGGCACTCAACCTTGCACACTTTTTCCGAAAGACAGAGGTGACAAAATACTCAATTACGGATTGTGTCAAGTACACTTGGACAGAGTAATGAAGGCTATGGCTCAATTATAATGAAGACTATAGCTCAATTATAACTGTGCATGTGAATGAACGTGCTGTCTTTACACTAAATCAACCTAACAATGGTTTAGCTGAGATATAAAACAGGGGGTTTTAAACAAATTAAAAGTTACACACTTCACCTTTAAGCTAAAAAATTCTCTCTGTTCAAATCATCTGCAGGCCTAATATGTCCTGTGCAATGCAAGCTGTAGTCTGTAAATCACAAGAACCATGAGGTCCAACCCCAATCACTCTATCATTATGGATATGTCTAAAGGGAGTTGTCCTTGTTATGGACAGTCAGCAATTACAGGCACTCTCACCAAATGACTAATGAACCACCATCGATAACTTGGAACCCAGGACCTGACATCTGCATTGAACAACCACAGTCAGCAAATTTAGCTCTTCTGCTTTTATCTTCTCTCTCGAGCCATTAAAGGGCTAAATGGTAGAGGAGGGGCCTCATACAGTATGTGCGTGAGAACTGATCCTGGAGCTGTCAAAGAGGTGATGGCCATGCTAATGAACTTTAGTTAATCCTGACATTACCAGTCTGAACACATTGCGCTAAGAACCTTTTAAACCACAATGACTCTCTTGAGACTATCATCATAACCATGAGGAGGTTAATTAGCATTTCACTTTTAACCTTTCTTTAAGCATAATTACTAAAAAAGGAGGAAGTTACTTTGATCAGACAAGATGGTAAGGTTTACCTGGGTAAGATACAATATTTAAGATTTATGATGTGATGCCACATATGTGTCACATTTATTTAAATCTTTGAAGGGGACATTTCATGCTTTCCCAGGTATCACTGATTTTTATTTTGTTTTTCACTCACAAGGTCCTGCACTTACAATGCAAGTCAAGGTTTCTGGCACCAAAAAACAGTGATAATTTAGTTTAACATGGACATTTTCTGACTCTTAAATGTATTTACTTATTTGTTTGGATGTTTAGCAGATGTGTATGTAAATGCCTTCTTTATATTTTAGTTGATTAACAGCTGAAATCAGGCCAAATATAGTTAGCACTACATCTTGTCAACATACAGTAGCCTATATGTTGTATGTATATGACAAATATATCACAATGCCAATATAAAGTGATAACAGAAATTTTGTATCTTATACATCACAGTATATTAAAATAAACATGCACTGCAAGACTGCTTGAAGTTAACACTTTAGACTACAGTGATATACAAATATGCATGAATTAGAAAATAAAGAGCAAGATGTGACAGATATTAAAAAGAGTGCAATATAAGATAAAAACACTATAGCTTGTAGCAATTTTTTTATAAGGAAAAACAAAAATTTAAGTGCACGTAAAACCTAACATGTAATGAGGAAAATAAATTATCCTATTATACAGTATATAAAAATATATTGCTATAACAATAAAAAAAGGCAGCGGCTATTTGCACTAAGTGTAAATAGCGATAGATGCTATTTACACTAAGTACAAATAGCGACATATGCTATTTACATTAAGTACAAATAGCAATGGATTCTATTTACACTAAGTGAAAATAGAAGTATTTTTAACAATATGCTATTTACACTAAGTGCAAATAGCTATAGATTCTATTTACACTGTTAAAATAGCAAGATTTTCTGCTATTTATATTACTTATTGCAAATAGTGGCAATTCTCTGCACCCTCAGTATTGTAGTATATTATAAAACAGTATGCAGTAATAACGTATTGAGTGTAAATTCTAAATTTAATTCAAATTATTAAATGGATATGCCACCTTATTGGGACAATAAAGCCCTCCCTAACCCTACCCAATACTTTATTTTCAACTTTTTGATTATTTCCTTCATTTTTATTGAAAATGAATGCCTTTCCGATGCAATATGAGATTTGAAAAGGAAGAAAAAAAATTCAGCAAAAGGTGGGTTCGAACTCGGGTCGATCGCGTCAAAATGCACACACCTTACCATCTACTACACCACTGAAACTGATGTTTAACAAGCGTCTTTTTTCAGTCATGACTATCCCAATCACACGGTGGTGGGCGGAGTTAGTGTAAATAGCCTCAGCCAACAAGGCGAGCTATTTGCACTTAGTGTAAATAGACACTCCGTAAAAGGCAGAATAATTTTTACTTTTTTTGTGGTGGGACCAAATGTTGACAGGGCAAGCAAGAATCTGAACTATTGGCTCAACTGAAAACGCAGAAAAAATAGTTGACTCCTGAACTGTGATCAAGGCTCAAGAATCTTTGCAATTTATCATATTTTGCAAAAGCTTGACAAAGATTAGTTTAAAAACTAATTTTTGTCCTGTATAAATCCATAAATCTAATTTGTCTGGGAGCTTCTGAGAGCTTCCTCTTTAAACAAATATACAGACAGACATTTATGGAGTGATCCTAATAGACACTTAACATACCCAGATAGCACTAAAGAAGAGGGTGAACATGATATCGTCTACATAAGTGCAGAGCACTCCAAGAAATCCACCCTACTGTAAAGTGGACAGTGAAATGAAAAACACTTGCCTACTTTGATTTCCTTCCAACGTGCTCTTTTGTAGATATAAAATGGATTATGTATCAGGGAAATGGAATCTCAGCAACCTGATAAACACATCGCTCTCAGATCTCAAAATCTATGCAAACATAACCACAGAGGTAAACAAACACTGCAGTTCTTTCTCATGTGGTAGGGGAAGAATTGGCAGTTACATAAAGCTTTGATTGGCTTTAAACAGCTACAGGAAAGAGCGCATGTGTGCATATGAGACAAACCAAAGATGTTTTCTGACTTCATAGCTTGAGTCATAAGTTTTTGAGTACGAGGTTTCAGCACAGCTGTTAGAGACTGGGGTCTGAATATTGATCGAACCTCCTCGAAAGCTTCCACAAGCCTGAAGAAGATATCTGCTCTTGATTTTGTCTTGGCACCTGAGGATTCTTTTCCCCAGAGTGTAAAAATCCCATCTCAGCCCCTCAAATTGATTCTCTGAGAGAAAGATGAAACAATAAACAG
>JAFVLL020038342.1:0-24558 GCA_021397915.2 Tor tambroides | reverse complement strand
GTTAGAGAGAACAGGACAGGATGCTGTTCCAACGATTGAGTGAGGTGCTGGCCATTTATTAATTTACGACCACAGATAATGAAAGGGAGAGCTCTTTAGTTTCTGCTAAGGAATGTGATGTCCTGCAATTATAGTTGGGTCTGTTCACTAAGGTTCTACAACAATTACCCAAGAACTTTAAGTCACATCAAAAGGACTCCCAGCTTTTACTTAAAACATCCAGTGAAATCCATTTGAGTTGAAAATGTAATTGGCTACCTCTATAACGGGTCACTGGTCCTTATGAAGAAACGCCTCATAAGTCACTTAAACCTAGACTTTGACCTAAAGCAATATGTTTAACTATCACCATCTCTCAAGAATCAATTCAACCTGATTATATAAAAAAGCTACTGATGAATTTAAAGCTTTAAAATTTCAGGAAATTGCTTTCATTTAAATGTGTTCTAAAGCTCTACACAGTCAGGACAAAATGTGATTAAAGAGTCTACTTTACAAAGTTTGTATATCAAAGTTACTTTAATGAGAAAATCCCTTCTGATTGATTTCATTTGTCTATTTCTAATCTAAGAACTTTTAAATCTATGAGTGGAATTAAATGTGGTACCTTTTCTTCTTCCAGGAAAGTATGTTTTTAGCTATGTACTTTGTCTTGTAATTGAGTAAAATTTTACATAATACCCATAGTCTACTCTTTCTCTGTATTTTTACACCTCATGCTTCCTTATAATTTCAGCTGATCAGAGGATAGCTTTACCTCTCATTTAAGAACAATGTAAGAGCTATAGACTCTCCTCTATATTAGCCTATATGTACAATATTTGAATGAAATGATTGATAAAAGAAAATCTAAGATTGTCAGTCAAAACTTTACCATAACGTGCTGTCTGAAAACCTTGAAACAACCGAAGGACCTTCCAGTGTCATTCATGACTTGAGAGTTTCAGAGAGCTTTGGCTGTGTTTGCTGCCGTTGGCTTTCTCCCTCAGCTGATGGATTTTCCCACAGGGAATTAAAGCTGCTTAAACACACACTCACAGGTCTCATTAACTTACAGATGTCTTAAGAAGTTTCTCGTAGAATCAATTCATACCTGCAAACTCAGGGTTTTTCTTCAGAAACAGATCAGTTGCCTTGAACACAGAAAAACAGGTCATGCATCTGAGAGCCCAGTAACTTTGGCTTTTTTATTTGTACTTTTTTTTAAACAGTGTCAAAAATGCAGCATCATGATATGGGTAATTGCCAGGGCATTGTTATGCGGTTTCTATATGTTATAACTTTTTCTATGGGATAACTATGCCGTAACTTTTTATATGGGATATTTTTCAGCTGTTTTATCATTCATATCATTCAATTTCTAAATTTGATTGCATAGCACAAAATGATGTAGGACATGTTGTATGTCAGGCCCCGACTGAAGCTAACTTCTCCATTTCTGTCACCTGATGAAGTTTGAGTTCCCTGTCACTATTGCCTTTAGTTGTGTTTTTAAGACACTTAATATACAGTAATGTAATCAATATTTAAAATTGACATGGTTATCAAACCGAATTGAATCAACACAACTACTTAACTGCAGTAGCTAAATTAAACTTGTTTATAATTGATGAACTACGCAGTTATTTAACTGAACTGAATTGAACAGAATAATGACACTGCTGTCTTTTAGAGCTGCTTTACAGAAGAATTTGTCTCATATTTGGTAAAGTTTGCATCACTGATTCTGTTATTTTCCTGTTTAATACTGTGAAGCTACTTTGAAACCATTTGTAAGTCTGAACTTGACATTTTGCAATCTAATCTAATATTCTTGTGTAAAGTATGAAGACTCATTTTATAAAAACTAGTGGTGTCAAAATTAGAGCGTTAACGCATGCGATTAATTTTTTCTGATTAACGCGTTAAAAATATTTAACGCAATTAACGCAGGGGCGGGGCTAGGGTTGGCCACCCCATTTGCAACTGCTGCCTCCATCTCTTTTTTTCTTGAAAAGGATTGCGTTTATTTAGATGCAGAACGTCTTTATGACCACATCAAACGGGAGACGTTTCAGACGCGCTCTAACTTCGCCTCCGCGCCAGGCGCGAGTCAAACGAGCGCGGAAAAGATACTGTGCTCGTAGCGCGCGCTCTTCAAATACACGCACAAAGGTGCCGGCGCGCGCTGTAGCCTGTATCATTTCATATCAAACAGCCAAAGAAACTACGTGCATGCAATGTCCTAGTTATGCCGTCAGTTAAGGCTTGAAGTTACCAAAAATGGCGATTACAGCTGCCTTAAAACTGCGTGCATACATGCAATATGTTATATATGCGTCACATTTAAGAACATGTCTCTGAAATGGTTTTAAAAACTGTCCTGAGGCACCCTAGCACTGTCTCCCTCATCTAAAACACCCGATTCAACTCGTCCGCTCATTAGTAGACACTTTAAGACCTGAAGTGGGTCAGAAAAGGTAAAGAGAGTTGTGAGAAAATCAAGGAAATCAATAACTTTTATAGCTTTAAGGAGTTCATCTATATTTAATTTAGAATTTAGTGTTTGGTAAGTATTCATTTTCTGTATATTTCTGCTGAAGGGACAAGTAGTTAAATATGTCATTTATTATAATAGGTTCATGTGAAGATTGTTTTAAGTTCACTTAAATTAGAAGTTAAGTCTAATAAATGTTAAAATTTATAGATCTAAATTATACTGTAATGCTGACTGGCTACAGTCAATGGTTAAATATTCAGGGGAAAAAACTATTTTATAGAGACATCAGTAGTATTGATATCAGTGATGCTGGCCTTCAATCATAAAAAAGATGCCATTAAAGAAATATTAAAAACATACTGTCTTTATGTTGTTTGTACATTGTACATTTGAAGATTGAATGCGAAATTATTGCAATATAAAAGTATATTTAAAAACTTTAATGTTAGGTGGAATTAATCGCGATTAATTTTAGAAAAATGTGCGATTAATTAGTTAATTTTTTTTAATCGATTGACAGCACTAATAAAAACCAGTTTAAAACCATCAAGTGATTTTAATTAGAGGGGTAAGGATGCTTGTAAAGAGCTCTGAATGTTGGAGCAGGTTGTGGCTTTTGTACTGAGGTCTGGCTAAACGACTCCACAAGACAGCATCAATGCATCCGTTCAAGTGAGGAAAACTAAGTACAAACCCAATAATCTCTGTCCCTCTTTCTCTCAGCGACCCCCCCCCCCCCGCCCCCATCCAAGGGAGAGAAAGAACGAGAGAGGTTGAGGCAGAGAGGAATGGTTTCCCTGAAGGCTGGTTTATAAGAGGGAATCCAGAGTAGAGAGGAGACATGGCTAATTTACCACAGAAACACCACTGACACCTTGATGAATGGGCCTCTATATACCTGAACTCCGTGTGTGTGGGGCGTTCACAGTATAACCGCGCGACACACACCCGCGTGTGAAGGGAGGGATCGAGCCCCCCATTCACCCCACTGCTGCTGTTGCCGGGGGGCAACTGGGGCCAAAGACGGGAGGAGCGGAGGTAAAAGGGGGGCAATAAAAATTGAAAAGCAGGATAAAGAATGAGTGGTTGCGGAAAGAGGACTGAATCGGAGAGAAAGCGAGGAGGGAGACGGCAGGCAGGGTCGTCGCATCGTACGCATGTCACTCTTCTTGTATGCGGCACGCTCCACCCAAATGACTGAGCTTTAGTCTCATTCTGGATCCTTTCCAGAATTTCAAATGAAAACATCCTCGATATAATGCAGCACATCATCATCATAATTAAATGCATTCCACTTTGAGCCACCTGATTATCTCTACTGCAAGATATAATAGGAGACTCTCTCACAGCTCAAACTGTACAGAGAGAACCCGACATCCCGTTCCTCTCCTGTTGGTAGGCAATAATCATATCACCATGACAACGCAGCGAGGAAAAAAAAGAAGAAGAGAAAAAAAACCCCGGGAAGAACGGGTCTGTGATGATTCTGACGGACCCTTCGGCAAGATTAAAAAAAAGCAGGTCAGAAGATATCGCAGCAACACTCAGAATCTAAACAACTGTAGGAAGATTCACAATGACCTTTAGACGATAAGAGGTTTGCTGTTGGGAAGTGTCAGGATATATTATGAAGCTCAGCCAAATGTTACAGTATGTGTGTGTGTGTGTGCGTCTCTGTCTGTAGTTGTCATATACTGTAATGTCTGAATGCTTGAAACGCTGATACACTGTGACCGGCAAATGCTGTCTTACAGTCTAAGATTGTGTGTGTGTGTGTTTGTATGTGGTGCAGTTCATTTTGTATGTAGTCATGAACAGTAATGTTTCAAAGTTTATACTGTGTGTGTGTGTGTGTGTATATGTATATATATATATATATATATATATATATATATATATATATATATACACTGTGACAGGTACACTAAGTGTTGTCTTACAGTTGAAGTGTGTGTGTGTTTAAGCTGATGCACTTTATTCCAAAAACCAACCGTAAAAATAATTATTATTTTTGCCTTGTTTTCTAGTAAAACATCATCAAAACAAGAAAAGATGATGGTTAAGATGATGGATGTTTTCAGTGATTATCTTGTTCTTTGGCAAAAATCTAACAAAATGTAGTTAGATTCATACTTTTAAAAGTTTAAAAGACCAACTTTCAAAACACAAACAAAAGTTCCAATAGTATAATCTAGAAGTGATTAATCCAAAGTTTTGGGTGGGTTAGAAAGTCTTACTTATAGAAATCCCTCATTTATTTGACCCACCCAAAATATGATTACAATTTAAAATAACTGTTTTGTATTCTAAAATTTAATTTATTCCTTGTGATGGCAAAGCTACATTTTCAGTAGTCGTTACTCCAGTGTTTGTTCACATGACCCTTCGGAAATCGTTCTAATATGTTGATCTGGTGGTCAAGAAACATTTATCATCAATGTTGAAAACAGTTGTGCATTGTAAATGATTCTCTGAATAGAAAGACCAGCATTTATTTCTTAAAAAAATAAAATTTTAAAAGTCTTGACTTGCACTTTTTAATTTAATCCATTTAATCCTTTCTGAATAAAAGTATATATTAATCTTTCTGACCCCAAAAATTTGAATGGTAGTGCATTTCACCAATTTTGCATCTCAAGTAAATTCATCGAATTTTATTACACAGCTTTCTGAAATACTATACTACATGCTACAGACAAAACGTAGATTGAAGTTACTTATAGGGGACAATATGTTTATAAATTAAAATATTTTAAGTATGACAACCATCCAATGATATTATTCAACATTTAATGTTATTATTTTTATCACCTGAACAGGTAAACATATTATACACAACAACAACATCAGATTAGAAAACATTACCTAGTACAGGGACTCGAATCAGTGAATTGATTTTTTTCTAAACGAGTTAATCAGACCTACCAGTGCTACAGAGAAAGGTCTGTTTAGATGAGTGTGTTTGATTATTCCCTCAGCTTAAACAAACAGTGATGTAACGATAGAAACACTAGCTTGTTACTGAAAAAAACTACACTTTGAAGACAGCTAAAAGGTTAAAAAAAACAACAGCTTAAACTGCCATGCCACTGAAATGTTAAATTTGTACCATTGCTATTTTTAGTTAGTGTTAATCCTGTTGATGTTTGTGAGTGCAGAGTAAACTAGCCTTTACTGAAGGTTGTGTCTGCGCTGTTGCCGTAATCTATATTTAAATCTTAAATTACAGATACACTGTGACCTGTAAACACTGTGGCAAAACCTAGAGTGTGTGTGTGTGTGTGTACTTTCCGTCTCCTGGGGATCCAGTGACAGGCACTATCTCCAAAAGCCCAAGCTTCGTCTCTATTACTGATCCAAAATGACAGCTGTCAGTCATCAGCAGAAATAAACCAGCAGGTCAGGGGGGGAGGCACACGATTGAGTTGTTTTGTTTTGAAGGCTAATTCTGTGTGACAAACTCTTCCTTTATGCCTAACCCGCAGAGTGCACTTTCAAGTTGAAAATGAGAGTATTTTTGTATTGCAAGCGGACTGAAACTCGTTTAGTGGTTAAGCAGCGCAAAGGCATCAAATTGGAAGAGCGTAAGAGACAGAACCTGATGTACAGTACCTACCGGGCACTGCCATCCCGACAGTTAGGATAACAATTTCAGCATATGTACCTGTTCATGTCATTTAGTCATTACGTTATGCATCATAATGCCTCCATCAACTGAAGATCTTATTAATGGGTCCAGTTGCTCCTGTCCCCGAAGATCTGAGCAGATTATCGCTACTATTCTGCCATAATCTGATCTGAACAGCTGCCTCGGGGCAGAGACCTGAAAACACACCAGACAGTTAGGAGAGAGAGGAAAAAAGAGAGCAATGGAGAGTTGGAAAGCGAGAGAGTGAGATAGAGAGATGGGAGGGTAAATTGGAGAGGCGAGATCAAAAACTATAAGAGAAAAGCTCTAGTGGGGCCCTTTGCATGCAGTGACAGTACAGACGGCAGTAGGGTGCCCTCGGGGCTGCTGTGATCGCGAACCTCTATCAGTAAATTACACTCTGAGGTCATGAATAAAATGTCTATAAAACTAAAGGGGTTCTGGATTTTGTTGAAGTTCTGCCACAGCCTCTGACAGCAGTCAGCGCAACTGCACTTAAACTCTGCCAAGACTGATTTCACCCTTCAACCGTGCTTTCATTTGCCTTGAAGCTTTCACCTTTTCCTACAAAACGTGTCTTATTATTTCCCAAAGCCCTAACGACGGCTTAGAGACACAACACCTCCAACACATAAACACACCCCCGTTACCGTCTTTCATATGCTCTCTTTCACACACACACACACACACGGGTATAAACGTGCGCAGACAGACAGACACAAAAACTGCGTCTTCTTTTGAACGTAAGCCGTTGGCTACGCTGCTAGAACGTAGGACTTGCCAAAAAACGTTCTGCATAATGTATTGGGAGATTGTTAGATCTTTGTCCATATTGATGTTATATTCATAGCGTGAGCTTTGTAAAAGTCTCGACATAACCACCCTGATTCAAAACAAAAGGTTCTAACTTCTCAGAAGAAACTGTACAGAAAGCAGAGCCTCACTGAATCAAGAGAAATGTGTCTTTCGGCGCTCAGAATCTCTGTATTCAAAGCAAAATCTATCACTCCTGAGGATCAAAGCTTTATCGCACACCTGAATTTAATTTGTTTTGGCACATACACACAAAGACAGCTGTGCGTACGTGCCTGTCATTTAGAAGACACTTTTATCAAGAGGACGGTCCCCCTCAAGCAACCTAGTCACTTGCTCAAGGGCACTGGCACCTTTTCTATCATCCATCCAGTCTATCCATCCATCCCCCCTAATTTACATAACTGCACATTCTTTCATTTACTAAACACATCAAAAACACCCTAATTTACATGAACTGGTTTGAAATAGTTTCAAATCAGTGAATTGTTTATCTGTTCATTTACGTGAACCTTCTGAAAGAATTGATTCACTAGAATGAATCAGACCTTTTTCATACATATAATACACGTCATCCATCCATCCATTTATTCATCCATCTCGTATGAAATACAATAAAATAATCTTAATTTACATTCTACTACTACTTCTAATTTACATTTGAAATCAAAACATATTACAGTATATATTACAGGGAGTCAAATCTCTGAATCATTTTTTTTATCTTTTTTTTTTTTTTTCATTTAGGTGAATCAAACTGATTCACTGCAGTGAATCAGACTTTTCAACACTACATATATGAAAGCCCTATCTATCATATAATTCCTGTCTATCCATTTGCTAGATATAATAAAACACTCTATATCTGTGTTGATATAGTACAAATATATATGAGTATATATTACAGAGTTGACTCAGTGAATTGTTTTTATCAGTTATATCAATTATTATGTGAACCTTCTGAAAGAACCTAGAATGAATCTGTCTGTCTGTCTGCCCGTCTGTCTGTTCGTCCGTCCCTAAAACCATAAATAACACTTTCTTTGCATTGGATTCAAGAGCTGAGTGTTGGAGATCTTGGTTTGTAATTTTCAGCTTTAATCAGAATGCTTTTGAAAGGTAGCAGCAAGAAATCAACCTCCCTATTTTCTCAATGGTATACTTATAAAGGCAGGAATGGACTGTGCTGTGGAACGGTGCTTTTATAGAATAGAAAGCTTCCCCTCTCAAACCAAATCAAAAATTGTCACAACATTGTTATGAATCCGTGTGGTGCTGTAATTGCGTGTATAACAGGTTACACAGGTGCACCACCTGCCTGACAGACTGCAGTGAACAATGTGAGGTGCATCTAAAAAACAAGAAAACAAAAGATGTCTAGTGGGGATGAGGAGAGGATGCTGTCCTGGTACGACACCCATTCTTTATACAGCTGCCCAGACATGACAATAGCAACAAAAAATGAAGGTTTGATGCAAGCTGGGAGCTCTGTGCCATACAAAGCTAAACACCTCGGTTCAAGTAGGTCTTTAATTTCCAATTTGAGTTTCAATGAAGTGTTGTCAGCCAATGCAACACTGCTCTTACTAGTCTAATGTCCAAGATAGTATCTACTGAAGGGTAAGTTCACCCAAAAATGTTATTTTTCATCTTTTCCTCACCTTCATGCCATTACAAACATGTTTAAACCTTCTTATTTCAATATAATAAAAGGCAGTGAGGTCAAATGTTGTTTTGGAACAGTTCAAAAATATAAAAATATTATCTTGGGTTCCACAGAAGAAATAGTGTCATATGGGTTTGGAATGATATTAGGATGAGTACATGATGATAATTTTAATTTTCAAGTGTGTGTGTGTGTGTGTGTGTGTGTGTGTGTGTGTGTGTGTGAACTATATAATGGAGGTCAGCTGTGGTATTGTGTTTCCGGTCAGAAAGCTCAGTTTCACAACAACCCACAAACACTGTGGTTTCCCCCATAACATATTTTTAGTCTACAGCTGTATAATAGAAGTGACCATTAGAGGGCGACTTAGAGGGTGATAATGGAACACCCTTGTAATTTGCAACCTTGTATGTACACCTCCCACTGTGCATCCAGTGTCCCAGTTTCAAAACCATGGACAGCAGCCCCTTGAATTCAGCAGTTTTCTGTTCAGAAGAGCTTTCTATTGTATGTCCTTATGTTCAGCACCTCAGACAGCTCTCCACTGTTCTCCCTCTCTTATTGACTTAAGAGCCTCTTACTCTGACCATGAGAATAAGTGAATTGAGCTCAGGAGAGAAATCTGGTCTGTCTCCAGGGTTACACAACATCAACTCAGGCCCCAAACAACATTCTGTGGGGGCAAGAGACACAGAGACCTTCTCTTAACCAGTTTTTTCAATGAATTTGTGTGGTGTACTTGGAGACTCTTCTTCCCTCATTCAATAAAGTATTTTGCAGAATTGCTGTCTGTGTGCCAGTGGTTTAGTCTCTGTTTTGGGAAGGAGCTGATCTTCAGCTGATCTTCTGAAAGCCAGCATTAGTAGAATAAACTCATCCACTCAAATGGACTGAGGGAAAAGTTCCATCAGATCCACATAAATCCTCCCGAAGGGATTGTGGCGAGAAGTGTAAATAGAGCCAGCGTTTACGACACGTGATGGGCTTGTTTTCCAACTGACCACTGTGTGTGGACCCTAAATTGACTGAAATTCATAACATTGTGTTGGCTCTATTAAGAGTTGACAGGAGAAATATACTATACTGTGGAAGTCAGAATTGAATGGAAGTTGTTATCATCTTGGGCTTCTTGAACAAGAAATTGAGAATTTGTCCTTTGAGAACTGATTGGATCATTGGATCATTTTCGTTTGCTAATTGCTGTGATCTCATGAGAGTGACAGGTTGCTAGATGGGAGGGATTATTGTCTCAAAGTTATTGTTTTTGATTAAAGATTATGAGGGCAGATGGATTTTAAAAAATATGTGCACGGATAAATCATTTATAATAAATACTGCAATATTCCATAATAAATAAGAAATGTCAAGTACATGCCTTGACTTTAGGAGACAGAATCAAAGAGCTACAAAGGACTGGCTTTCGTTTTACCTCCCTTAATCCCACATCTTTCATTTGACTCTTTTCCAAACAAAGATTTGCCAATGAGTCTCTGCTGGCTTCACAAGTCAGTTTCCAATGAAGCTTCACAAATGAGAGTTTTAAGCAAACCTGAATTTGTGAGTGAAAGAGTCATTCCTTTAAAACATTTAATAAAGTTTAAAAGCCTGAGAATACTTCTGAAAGACTGTTATCTTTTTATGGCATATTCAGTATTCATATTAAAGGGGGAGTTCACCAAAAAATGAAAATTTACTCATTCAGTTGTTGTTCTGAACCTGTGTGCCTTTCTTTCTTCTTCAGAAAACAAAAGAAGATCATTTGAAGAATGTTGGTAACAAAACCGTTTCGGTTATTATTAATTTCTATTGTATGGACAAAACATTAAGACTAAAGCCCCGTTCACACCAAGAACAATAACTATTAAAGATAACTATAAAGATAATGATATTAGCGTCCACACCAGCGTACGATATCGTCTGTTTATTCTAAGCGCACGCGCGTCTGTCACTTTAAATTCTCAAGCTCGTTATAGCAGGATGGATGCTGATTGGCTGTCAATGTTTGTATGGTTCATCAGCTGGAAAAAATCGTTCTGAAAGTGATTCCAACGATATTGTTTCTCTGTGGCTTTATCGTTATAGTTGTGGTGTGGACTCTGCTATTCTTTAATATTGAGAACGATTTTTAGAACTATATCTTTTAGGGGTGTAACGATACGCGTATCGTGTATCGAACGATTCAAGTGATGATTTGGCAAGTTCCAAATCATCCTTATCATCCTTATCCCCTTGGAGTGGGGACTTTGGAGTGAGCAGGGCACATGCGTGCCATTATTTAGTCGTTTAGAACGCACTTGGTGAAGGGAGCGATCTAATTTCCTCATTATCTTCAGCTGGGATGTTCCCGTGACAACGCAGCATGCTGTCCGTCAGCAGATGTCGCTGTTTTAATGTCATAAATGTCTTTTTATTGTTGTTAGCATAACTGTTGGAAATACACATGCATTTTATATTTTAAAACGTTTTTAAAATATGCTATATAATATATAAAAATAATGTATATAAAAAATTTTAAAATGTAATTTTTAAAAAAAAAAATTTATGCCGGTGTCCATCAGCGAATCTGCTGACGGACACCGTTCTGCGTTGTCACGGGAACATCCCAGCTGAAGATAATGAGGAAATTAGATCGCTCCCTTCACCAAGTGCGTTCTAAACGACTAAATAATGGCACGCATGTGCCCTGCTCGCTCCAAAGTCCCCACTCCAAGGGGATAAGGATGATAAGGATGATTTGGAACTTGCCAAATCATCACTTGAATCGTTCGATACACGATACGCGTATCGTTACACCCCTAATATCTTTACCATTATCTTTATAGTTATCGTGCTTGGTGTGAACGGGCCTTAAGACTAAGATTTTTTAAATGATCTTTTATGTTCCACAGAAGAAACCGTGACAGAGCTTCCCTATCACTGTCACTTTAAAGTTACAGAGCTCAGAAGCTCCGACATAACATTAGTTGGTCATTTATTGGTCACAAACAACTGTCCTATGTTCTACGATTTTAGGTCGGTCCTGCTTTTATCATTGCATTCCACTGAGTAGTTGACATTGCTGGTGATATGCTGTAGATGATACACAATATATTTACTTTTATGAGTTTAAGATGCGTTCGCGTAGCACAGAAAGCAAAGCCCGGCACTAGCAATGCCAAGGGTTGATTTCCAGAGAATGCATGAACTGATCAGTTGTTTACCTTGAATGCAGTGTAAGTCACTTCGGGTAAAAGCACCTGCCAAATGCATAAATGTAAATGTAAAAATCATCCAAACCAAACCGTTTTCCACATTTCAGAAAAACCAATGCTCGCATCTCTGTCTAACATACTCTGTGCTTTTTTAAAAAATACTGACATCGCTGCAGGCAGAGAAACTCCTCAGTCATTATTAAACACATATGTGCTTTTGTGCATTAGTGCAAGAAATACATACAAGCTTGTGATTGGGTGGGTGTGTATGAAAGATAAGAAAGAAGTCTGTGTTCTTCAGTGGTTCGACTGTCTGAATACATCTGTATGTTAAGCTGTTACACCGTTCACACTTGTTTACATGTGACTCGCACACGTGTGTGTGGGGACGGCTGGTTTGAAGAAGATTAGATCAGTAGATTCGCTTTTCCTGACAAACGCACCCTGACGGGCATACAAACAGGTTTGTGTCTGTCAGTAAACAAATCATCTGTGCTATTCAACACATGCATCCACACACACACACGCGCGCACACACACGCGCACACACACACACACCACCAGGGATTAAGAGATGCCTGAAATACTTAAATAGAACTGACAGGGGGCAAATGATTTTGACCCCTACCAAACACACACAGATCTGAAACATTCACATGATCACACAGACAAACACACATATATATATGAGCACATACGCGTACACACACACACACACACACTCACACACACACACACACACACACACAACAAAACACATACTTTGCCTCAGGCAAATGACTTGTACGACAATAATTTTAAAGGATAAAGGTTCAAAGCGAGACAAGCCTGTTATAGGCTTTGACGTGCATGCTTTGACATATCTGCTCTAAAAAAACACAAAAAACAATGCAGCTGGTATTCACTTTCCAGCCTCAAAGGAGCATTTTTCTGTACTTCAGATCTGAAGAGCACTTCACATTGCTTTTCCACTTTGTTTATATAATGCTCACTCAATTAAACTTTAATTAACTCACCAAAACACCATTCATTGACCTTTCATTACTGCCCCCTGCCCACTTCTCCTCTTTTCTCTCCCTTCATGCTGTTTTGTTTCTTTTTGTGCCTAAATGTTCCCTCTGTTTCAGTCCTGCATCCTCCAGCCGGTAGGGTTAACGGAGCTGGCACCAGGGACTGGACACATGGGGTAAGAGAGAAAGAGTTAGTGCTCAGCAGTCTTCTAGACCACTCAATACAAAATGTGCATCCATTCAGAGACCTCGCTGTCCCCTTCAGTTTGAGCTTTAGTTGAACCATCAGTAGCAGAAATATACATATACATACATACAGTGTATATATATAAAAACCTCCAAATTCCCCATCGCCACATCACATATGATTGCTCTATTTCACCAAACTACATGTACACAAAAACACACAGATTTTTGAAAAGTATTTTCCGAAGGTCTCTCAAACACAATGATTTTCATGCTAACACAATAACATTTACTATGCCCTCTATACTGTGTCTCTAAATTTTACCTCACACAAACCCATTGACATTGGTAGATTTGAAGAAAAACCAGATTTGGTCCAGTTATGAGCTTTGAACGATTACTGCTTCCAGAACCGGATAGTAACTGATTACATGTAATCTTGATTACGTAATCAGATTCCAAAAATCAAGTACTTGTAATTTGATTAAAATAGATTTTAAAATACTTGTAATTTTTGATTACATGATTACTTATTATTCACACAATATCTATAAATTATTCTTTTTTTTTCATGTAATGCATGGATTTCTGAACATTTTTTTTGTCATCTGAACCTCTTTCACTTAATATATTTACTTGAAGTACCCCTATTTACTATTAATATTTTAATAATTAATCCTCACATTTGCATGTTTATGATTCTCTGACATTGGTTAATGATCCCGGCATGCAGGTAAATGTAAATTTTTCATCTTTTTTAGTATATGTTTTATTTTGATTGTCATTGTTTTGAAATGATTTATTAATTTGACATTTTTATGATTTAATTAATTATTAGCTTTTCAACAAACCCACTCACAAACCCCAGAACCCCTCTTTGGGAAACCTTGACATAATGTAATGTTTAATGCACTTCATGTTGTCAATTAAAACAAATGAAATATATTTTCTTACTCTTTGTATTTTTATATCAATATGGTACACGATTGTATTGTACTTTAAATCAATTTGATAAAGGAGTTCAGACATCAAGTAATCAAAAAGTAGTCTGATTATGTCGCCTAAAATGTGTATTGTAGTGGATTACGTTACTAACTACAGTTTTTGTCATGTCATTTGGAATCAGTACCAGATTACAATTGGTAAGTAATCTACCCAGCTACGTGAATACCATACACTCCAACAGCTCAAAGCTATGCAGTCTTGTTTTGACTTACAGCAACTAGCACTGACTCGTCCAGACTGCAAATTGGGGCGAAAATCGATGTAAAAATTGTGTAGTGTATTCCAGCACTTAGTTTTGCCCTTAATAAATCTTGTCCCTTTTCAAAAGTTATGCTTCGTTACTGAGAAAACAACAGTGTCAACGAATAGCATGCTTGAGGTGAAATATGATGTTAAATGTGTGAAGAAAACAAAACAAAAACAACAAAAAAGTGAATATCATTTCCATTAACATTTTCAGTTCAGCCAAAGTTTTGCAAAATGATGCAAAAAGTCAAAAATGATTACTTAATTATATTTAGGAAACAAGATTTGCCACAAATGATTTTTTCCATCACCTTTATTTCAAAAATGGTTAAAATGTCATTTCCACCACTGTCATTCCCATCACAAAACCCAGGTTAAAATCACAATGTGTGTGTGTGTAAAATATTTTGTAAGCGAGCTCATTTTTTTTAAAGCCCACAGTGCCTATAGCAAAAGAAACTCTCAGTTATGGCTTTGAAAGATGACACATGTTGAATAATGAATGTGTTATTTTTGAAACTCATCTTCAGCTTTTCTCTCCAGGTGACACAAAGTGGGTCTAATGTTACAAAGCCAAGGTTTAATCCCTGAATTAAAGCTTAATCCATTCTCACACTGGCAGTTTACCTTCCATCCAGAGAGAAAGGGAGAGAAATGATGAAAGTATTATGACAGATTTCTCTGTGTGCTGAACAATTGCATCAGGGTATATGAATGTTGGTCAAATGACACATCACACCGCCTTACTAAAAGTCACACACTCACACCCACTTAAGAACCTTCAGGAGGTTCAGATGTACCCTTCAGCAGTATATCATGCACCAGCAGAGATCTGTTTGTCAGATTAAGGCTAGACCTGAGCTAAACTTCACGCTAATGGCGATTCTGGCTCTCAGATCCTCCAGAGTCTTTGGAGAGAGCGTCATTCTGTCTGTTGGAGTTGAGCTTTGAGTTAAAATACGACGTCCACTGAACACACACACACACACACACACACACACATGCAGAGGAAACTTTCTTCCATAAACTTTCACAGAGCCAAACTTCGGCCATCTGTCGATCATAACAAATCCTAATTATTTAACTCTTCCACTCAAATCTGCTCTCTCTCTCTCTCCCTCCATCTGCTGGGTGAGAATCTGATGTCTATAGACAACCAGTGATCAAAAATGTCCTTTTTTTATTGCATGTCTCAGTTCAGTTCAGATGACATGTGCTCGCTCACTAACTCTCTCATCATTGCTTCCACATTTATTTTTATAACTTTATTTCTGTAAATGTGCCATGGCTCAATTCGGGATTTTAGCACCCATCCGTAAAAAAGTAATGTAAAATGATGGGGTTAATTTGCAGAAAGTTGTTGAACACATGTTTAGAAAGAATTGTGTCATCCCTTTCATATGCAGGTAGAAAAACAATATCATTGTGTATTTAGGAACTCAGCTTTGTATCACTAACAACATGATTAGATTGTAATGTGAGGCAGCTGTTAGCAAGCTCTGTGTATTTTCAGCTATATGTCTCAATAATTGTCAAAAATGTTACTTGTGCGCTACATTGTAAATTGTTTTTATACTAAAGCCTGTGCTAGAAACAAACATCTGCTAAATATAAGTGCAGCAGAAACACCAAAGTAACAGTTATATGCAGTAAAAAAAAAAAAGAGCATAGGGGAGAGCAGAAATAATCACAACAATTTTTTGCTCATTTATTCAGAATATAATTAGCTTAAAGATTTAAAATTTGAGCTCATTTTAGCAGTCATCACCCATGACGATGAAATGAATAACTTAATCAACTAGCGTACAATTAATCTAGAAGTTCACAAAGGCCAGTGTTACATTCATAACACTTATGCTCTATAATCATAATGTGGGGATTGTGATAAATGTAACAAAAGAAAAGGTTTTATAATGTGAATATTTGTGCACATGCTAATGTTAGTCAATGGGAAAAACACCCAACCACAAAGACAGATTCCAAGATTATGAAGCACATGGTAACACTTTGTTTTAGGGTCTCTTAACTTATTAGCATGCATATTACTAGAATATTAGCCATTTATTAGTAGTAATTGAGCATATATTAATGCCTTATTCTAAATTCCTAATCTTACCCAACACCTAAACTTAACATCTACCTTACTAAATATTAATAAGCAGCAAATTAGGAATTTATTGAGGGAAAGTTGAAGTCATAGTTAATAGTGAATAAGTGATGTACACAATACATGTGAAAACCAGTTAATAAGTTGATATAAAAAATAAAATAACCCCTCAAAAGATACTTTATTAAATGTGTAAGAAAAGTTTTTTTTTTTTTTTTGGTAACACTTTAGTATAGGGACCAATTCTCTCTATTAACTTTGCTTATTTAGCAAATTACCTAAATCACCTAAATTATAATGCTAACAATAATAAATACAGAGTCAGTAACTAGAGGTAGTAAAGAGCTGCAAAACATCGAAATAGTATTAATAATTGTTCATAAATGTAAATACTGTAAAGGAGGTACAGTACTTCTCAACATAAATCAGCCAGAACATGCTTTTAAACAGGTTTTTTGATTCACTCAAAAGTGCAGAAACAACAGCCTGAATAGCCTAGAAAGCAGTCTCATCAATAAATAAAGAGCAAGATCAGTGTTACTATTCCCTCTCCTGTAAGGAGACAGCAGCCATGTTGAAGATGTTTCAGCCCAACAAGTGGGATCAGATTGAAAGCTCCAGTGACGTGTGAGGTACAAGAGGTCTGCGCACAGCAACTTTCAAGGCCTTTGAAAAGTAGTCTTGAGACTCTGTCCCCTGGATGAGGCCAAAAAGATTGGTTAGGTCGCATCTGATGTGGCGTGGAAAGCGACTATATGATTTTCCATATTTCATTTACGAACCCAACAGAAGATAAAACAAATCCATGTTTTGAAAGCCTGTTTATATCACAGAAGCGCACACGCACGCACACACTTGCATTCTCTCTCACTTCCTCTCAGCAGCTCATCGCCCAGGCTTTGATTTCCCGCTGTTACTGTGGCATTTGTTTCCATGGTTACCAAAAACACTCAAACTGAGATACAGACAGTCTTTCGGAAAAAGCAAACAGTTGTCACTAACCAACTGCGCACACCCGCACACACACATTTAGCCTCGTGCATGAATGTGTTTGTTCAATTTTTCTAGATAGGTGCGTGCATATTAATTAACAAGTTTGTTTCAGTCTTTTGTCAGTCGTTTTATCTATAGGGATTGTTTTGAAATATCTGGTTCTAGTTTTAGTTTTAGAGGTTTTTTTTATACTAAGTATTTCAGGTAAAACCTTTTCTGCTGCAACTGTTTGACGAGACAAATATAGACTTCTCACTCAAAAGTAAAGAATTATTTACTCACCCTTGTTTTTCCAAAACCGACATGACTTTCATTTGTGCAACACAAAAAGCGACTTTCATTTTAAAGTTGTTATTTTTCGTACAATAAAGGCAAATGGTGATTTATAGATGTCAAAAACAGGGTCCCACTTTATATTAGGTCACTACTGCTGTTATTGAGGTGTGATACGGGTAAGGTTAGGGACAGGTTTGGTGGTATGGGTACAGTAGGTGTAAGGGATGTGTCAACAGTGTAATTATAAATGTAATTACAGAAATTAATTATAGATGTAATTACATGCAGGTATTTTAAAATACAAGTACAATGTAAAGACATGTATGTACACAATAAGTGCATTGTATTAAATGACTAATTTAAATGTAAGTACATAGTTAAGACCACCTAGTATAAAGTGGGACATGATATCTAGTAAATAATGTTATGTATATATGTATTTAATTATTTATTTTAGTGTTGATCAGGGGAATTCTGTCAAAGGCCCTTTTAAAGGAAAAGCTCACCCAAAAATGAAAATTCTGTCATTAATTACTCACTCTCATGTCGTTCTAAACCTGTAAGACCTCCGTTCATCTTCGGAACTCAAATTAAGAAATTTTTGATGAATTCCGAGAGCTCTCTGACCCTCCCATAGACAGCAAGGATCCTACCATGCGCTTGTGTTGTTTATAGGGATATGCCGGTATCAAACGTTCATGTTGCGATTAATTGCTAATGCTTTTATCACGGTATACGGTATTATCACAATATTGAAATTTAGTTGTATTGTCATAATACAGTATAACAGGTTTAATAACTTTTTTCTTATAACAAAAATAACTGAACATTTAAATACAATAAAGCAATACACAAAAATGTAAAGTTTAAAGTGCAAAAGAATCAAAGACCAATATGTATCACTTTACAATAAGATCTCATTAGTTAACCTTAGTTAATGCATTAACATTCACAATGAGCAATAGCTACATTTGCTACAGAAGTTATTCATCTTTGTTCAAAAATACAACTCTAGTTCATGTTAGCTCATTAAATACCACAGTTGCAACTTTTGATTTTAACGTGTTAAGTATTGGAATTACCTCATTTGTGATGAACACCGTGCACAGCGAATACAAAAATCTGAATGGCTATAAAATCATTTAAACACCTTTCAGAAACAGAAAGCTGTTTGTTTCTGGGGTAACAGCTGCATTATGTTTATCGCCATCTGCTGTCACGGAGTGAATGTGCTTTCATCCAGAGCGTCTCTCACACGCTCCGCCCTCATTCATGCATCATACAGCGGTGTTGTGCATTGTGACCAGTTGATGGGAAAAGTATTCTTAAAATGCATTCAAAATTCTGAAAAAATTGTAATAAATAATTATTCTCAGTATTTTGAAGTGCCCACGATAACAATATTGTGCATATTCATTATAGTGATATATTGCATTACCGAATACCGGCGCATGTCTAGTTGTTTACATTCAGATCAAAGCATAAACAACGTAAAGCACGTTGTTTACGTTCAGATAAAAGCATCCACATACGTCGTGATACTCTCCAAAATGGTGCCAGGGTGAAGCGGAGACGACGAATTGTTGAATAAATTTGTTATTTTTGTTTTCTTTGCAGACAAAAAGTATTCTCGTAGCTTCGTAAAATTATAGTTGAACCTCTGATGTCACTTGCATTATTTTAACAATGTCCTTGCTACCTTTCTGGACCTTGATTGTGGTAGGATCCTTGCTGTCTATGGGAGGGTCAGAGAGCTCTCAGAATTCATCAAAAATATCTTAATTTGTGTTCCAAAGATGAACGAAGGTCTTACGGGTTTGGAACGACATGAAGGTGAGTAATTAATGACAGAATTTTCGTTTTTGGGTGAACTATCCCGAAAGTAGTGCTGTCAAACGATTAATCGCGATTAATCGCATCCAAAATAAACGTTTTTGTTTACATAATATATGTGTGTTTACTGAGTTTATTTACTATGTATATATAAATACAAACACATGCATGTATATATTTAAGAAAATAGGTTATGTTTATATATTAAATATATTTATGTATAATATAAAATATAATTATATACATTTATAAAAATTAACGTAAATATTTTCAAAATATATACTGTATGTGTGTGTATTTATATATACATAATAAATAAACACAGTACACATACATTTATTATGTAAACAAAAACTTTTATTTTGGATGCGATTAATCGTGATTAATCGTTTGACAGCACTACCTGAAAGGCAAGTCTTTTCGCTTGGTGGCTATCTTTGAAACGCCTCTTGGACAGTCATGCAAGTTCTCTTCGAATGGAAAATCATCAAATTCTCCAAAGTCTTCGATGACTTTACCTATTGGCTTTTATTTAGAAGTCTGTATTGCATGTTGCACTTTCTCCCATTCAGAAGTAATGAGTGCACCATCTTAATATATATAAGTCTTTTGTTACGTCCGTAAGCTGCAAATGCTCTGTATACCCAAGGTTTTTGAGAATGAGTTCAGGGACTAGCAAATTAACATTAACTATTTATAAATTCCCTTGTTGTTTGATGTGTAACATAGGGCTTACATAATAAAATGCTGGGAATATGTTTGTAACTGTCCATAAATTATTTATTTGCCAAATGTGGGTAATTTTCTAAAATCTGTGCCAGTTACAGAGGGATTTGGGTGAGCAGGTCTACACTCTGTTCCTATGAATCGTCATTATTGTGCCTTGTTCTCAATGGTTTTTGGTTATTTCATGCATAAAAAAATCTGTGAATTGCTTGTCTAAGTGGGAAAATATGCTGTTGCTGCCAGATCTCGATTACCAAAAATCACATTGTATTTGGCTACCACGTTCCTCTTCTCATCGGAGACATGAGATACAGCACTAAGCAGTCTCTCGCTGTCAGTGCTTCGTGCTTGTAATGATTTTTGCGTCTTTCTCTGACAGTTTTAAATACTTTCACACTGCAGACGTGTTTGCTACATTAGTGCGCGCCTCTATTTGATTGCGTCACGTCATTGTTCGGTACAATTTGTTCGGTCTTTAAGCTTATTCAACACTGAAAGAGGATTTTTTGCTATTTTCGGCCGAACAATTTCGGTTGCCGAACATTCGGTGCATCCCTAGTAATTAATGACAGAATATTCATTTTTGGGTGAACTAACCCTGTAACAGCCCATGGTCCCCATCCCCTTGCACTGTATGGAAGAAAGCAGTGTGGACTGGGTTCCACAGAAAAAAGAAAAATCAACACAGGTTTGAAACAACATGATGAACCTTTTCATTTGTGGCTGTACTACTGTTATAACTCTTATTGGACAATTGATATTTACTCACATATGCACTTATGTACTTATTTACTCAGGTAACTCAGAAGATCCTCTTAATGGCACATTCATTGATTCGCGCTCTCAGCCCACCGTATTCTTTTCACCAGCTGCCCCCAGTCATCGCCATGGGAACGGCATGCCGGTAACAGCCTACACTGTTTCTCTCAATGTACCTGTAAACATATAGGGTGCTTGCCATTGACCTGTGACTCACATTAGGTCCATACACTGATACGAGTCTGTGGTATTCAACCTAGTTTTTCTTAAAACAGTCTTTGCAACTTCTCAGAATTTTTCAAGGTTCTGGTTTTTCCATATGAATCCTCTTTTCTGTCGTCTTTGGTATCTCTTACACATAAACATTCTCCCTTGTGTGAAGAGTCTATGTCCTGATCGCACGTTCCTACATTCCTGCGTTCCTGATCCTATGTTCCTACACGTTTGGTGAATTTAAATGGGCCCGTTTAGGTGTTTTTGAACTTCTAGATTCTTTTCAGTTGTTTAATTGAGTTCTTGTATAATTTGAATATATTTTAATCAACTCCCTCATTTAATGCTGCAATTACCAATGAATGAAGCTTAATGATGGATAATCACTATTTTAGTAAATGAATACTAATTTAGCAGCTCTGCTACAGTACCTGGGGATTGTGTAAATGATTGTGTTCGTGTGTATTTTCCAGTATGTGTGAGAATAATAGGTGTCCAAACAAGGAATTATATTATACAATGCATACAAATGGCATAAATAGCATCAAAACATTACATTTACTTATTTACTTGCTATTTAAACTTAACGGCGGAGATCAGATGAATATGAAAGACGTAAGGTGACCAACCAGAAAACCATTGTTTTTTTTCAGCTGTTTTTTGATTAATGATTCAGATTCATTTGAAGTAATGTTGTGCATTTCCAACCACAATGAGTCCGTGATGTACTGTTCACTCAGTCTGAGCCAAACGAGATGATTTACACTCCACCCTCACTTTTCTCTCGCGCTGCAGTGTATATTACGCTTTCACCGCATCTCATTTCACAGCTTTCTAAAGCAGGATGCAGTGGAATATTGTTTTGATATTTTCATATCTTTCTATTTAATTCATATGGTTGCTATCTCAGCTGCTACATTTTCTCCTGTTGCTTCATTTTTGCCTCATCCCATAAAAATGCTGTCTATGTTTTAACACGATTTGAAGTTCTCCTATTTTGCCTGCTGGGTGTTTAACTCTTCAGAGAGAACAACAGCTGTCTACTTTCATCATCCCTGGGACAAAATCATGCGAGTGTGTTCTTTTCCCCTTCAGAAACGCTGCTCTTTTAGCGATGGCTTTTTCTCCTGTAGGTGTGAGTAGGTGGTTCATTTGAACCCTGAACATTAAATAGCTTCAACAAACATCCTGAACAACAGCTCTAAAAATACACGATGGAACAGCAGTGCATCATTCATATGCACAAAACAGCAGGTCTTTACTTTACTGTCATTTCACTTGTATAGATTAGGATCGAACGTCAGTAACCTTTTAGACTTTCTACGATCTGATTTTACATGGTTTGAACTCTTTATGAACCTGTAAAATAAATAAAAGGCAATTGTGACTTTTTATACTGAAAAAAGGCATAGAATTGACTTCAAAACTATTTTCACTCAGAAATTGCTAGTAAAGTTCACAATTACAGTAATTACAAAGAAACACCAAGTAACAGTAAACAAGAGACTATAATGAAGTAAAAAGACTAAAATAGTCTAATAATCCTTTCTTTATTATTTACAACTTTGAACTTTGGTTACCATAAATCACATCCAATTTAAATGGAATTGCCTTCAAACAGCATAAGTGAGGGAGGGTTCATTCAAACAATGGCAAGGGAAGGCAAGGAAAGTCAAGTTTATTTTTTATAGGATATTAATATTTCATACACAGCAGTAGTTTAAAGTGCTTTAAAGAAAAAATAAGTATAAAAATAATTAGTACAATGCCATTTTTGCAGCAGCTATAGTTACCATGGTAAATGATTTCTAAAAACATATTTCCAGGAATATATACCAAAACAATCTCCTGCTGTAGCATTGGACTCCTTTGAATGCCTGTTTTGTTTGTTTTGGCAAGAGATTCTGCGTTCGCTTTGGACAGCCTCAAGGTTCTGTTTGTGCTGTTTGGAATGAAAAGCCTTTCAAAAGGTTGATGATTCTGTACTGACAAACCCAAACCTGCCTATAAATGCACACACACACACACACACACACACCCACCCACCCAAACACATTGATATTAGCTTTAATTACTGCGTGGGTTTGTTTGTTTATCATGGTAACCACTTCAACAAATATTGAAGGAATCAACAAGTCAAGATAATGGGCTAATTTACAAAATGGTGTGAGCAGCTCAACTGTGTGTGTGTGTATGTTTGTGTGTGTGTGTGTGTGTGTGTGTGTGTGTGTGGAAAGAGAAAGAGAGGGGACAATCACATGATGCGGGGTGCCTGGCTCCAGCGTATTAATTATCTGATTTCTCTGGTTATAATAGCGCTGATTGAGAGGCCCATTTGGACTAAAATAATCCTCCCGCCCTCTTACTCTATCTCTCTGTATCTCCTCTCTGTTTTTATCTCCCTTATATGCTCATCTTCCTTTTGTTTTGCCTTATGCGGCCTGCAAATGTACCAAGCTCTTATGCTCTAGTTGGGCTCTTATTATGATTTGTCATTCAAATGAACATGCAAGCAATTTAACAAAAAGAAATAAACAATAAACAACGGCAAAATAAACCAGTGTTGTTTTTGTTAACTAAAATCAGTTAATAAGCTGAAATAAAATAAAATATAATTAGTAGAATCATTTTATATTTACATTGCCAAGGCAATGTTTCTGATCTTTATTTAAGTACTTCAATTTCTAAACTACTCTGGTAGTAAAAATTTAAATAAAAATAAATGATAGGCCTATATATAATATAATATAAATATATATGAATAATGCTTAAAATAATCAGAAAAATTGTTGAAACAATTGTCACTTAGAAATTTATAGTTAATTTCAAAAGCAATTACAAACAAGCAGTAAGTAACATTGAATTAAACATCATTTCATCATTTTGAAGTAGAAAAATTGAAATTTTAACACTTTTTTAACAATGTAACAATGAAATTCACCTGCATCACTTTTATACAGTCAGTTTGATTTATTTATGCATAATTTAAATTTCATTAAGCAAAAAAAAAAAAGTATAGCGAGTCATTAGCTTAGCATTAGGTTCTACTTGAAGTCCACGTTATATCAGTGTCTCTTATTTTGTCCATCTTTTCCCCACTTGCTCAGCCTCTCAGTAGTGTTGTTTTTGGCGGCCTGTTTTAATTTTAGTTTTAGTCTAGTCTTTGTGTGAAGCTGTCATTTTAGTTTTTATTAGTTTTAGTCATGTTCATACTCCTTTTAGTCTAGTCTAGTTTTAGTCAATGAAAATTGTATTTTAGTCTCTTTTTAGTAATGCAGTTCTATTTAAACCAGTCAATATAGTATAAATATCTAGTAGTATAGACGAAACCAAAATTTCTTTTAGCCAAACCCATTTCAAACAAGGTTATCTTATTATATTATTGTTACCTTATAGACTCAAGAAT
>JAFVLL020038340.1:0-12381 GCA_021397915.2 Tor tambroides | reverse complement strand
TTTAAGATATTCGTTGATTTTCATGCATTTCCATTACCAACGAAGGTTTTATATGTTTTACCAATTCGTTTATAAACACAGCATCAAATGAAAATTGCAATTCCACTCAAAAATAAAAATAAAAATACAAATAGCCTAATTTACCTTTTCGATTTATTTGATTACACAGTTTGCATGTTTGTTTAATTAAATTATAACAAAAACATTTGTCATGGTTGTCATGTTGCTCGAATTATTTTCATATCATCTCGGGGTTTTGTTCTTTTCTCACCTTGCATGTTGTTGTCCGCTTTCCCGCAGGTGACCCATTTTCCGCCCTGAAATCTCCAGTGGTTCGGATCAGCCAGAACAACCTCCACAAACACGTTATAATGCGCCGTCAGGTTCAGTCCAGTGATATTAAAACTCAGAAAGGGGAACATTCGCCTGCGAATATGATTGTTAATAAAACACAAATTACGAATTAGGACGGATTCGGGTTCGTTTAATCACCCTGCGAAAACGAATTCGTTATTTAAATCAAGCGTATAATTTTATTAACTGATATTTTGCATATTTTGTGTTTGAAAAACTATTTTAAACCATGCATTTATGTTCTAAATTGCTCTGTTTTCTAAGCGAAACTTTACCAGCCAGCTTGTGAACTTCTCATTCTCACCTGCCCTGTTTGGTGATGATCATCTCGGTCTGATGGCGGTGAAATTTGAGCCACAGCGGTCTGTTGCACAGGTAAACCTGCGCCCTCGTCGCGGCTCCCGAACCGGGGATGGGCATCGAGCTCAAACCGGAGCCCGGTCCCGGATAGGACGGGTACAGACACCCGGGACCCTGTCCGAACTGATACCCGCTCCCAAACTGACTGCGACCGGCGCACACGGCGGAGGAGAACCCGGCGGGCGGAAGAACCGAGCCGTAATGCAGAGACGACGAATACCTGGACCCGTTCGCGCCGCTGTACACCGACCCGGTTTGGCCACCGTACGGGAAGAGAGAGCACGGATTGGGCACGTCGGAGCTCGGTTGGGTGGAGGATATGAAGTAGCGATCAGTGCCCAGCTCGTCGATGTTGTAACGGCGGGCGCTGGACAGCTCATCATCTCCACCGATCACCGGAGAAGTTTTCCGCGCGTCCGGTGCGGCGGCGGCGGATGCCGCTGCTTTACTCCCGGTGAAGCTCTCGCTGTCAGCCTCATCCATCAGGGCGCTCCCACCGCTTAAAAACTTCTTGGCACCGGAGCCCTGCTCCGCTTCAGTCCGGTCCATGTCCTGAAAGTCTATCTGCGTTGACCCTGGGCTGTTGTTGGTGCTCTCTGAGGACGACGATAGGTTATAGAAGGTCTTGGGTAAGTTTACAGATGCGCCAGGGAGGATGCTTTCTAACTGCATTCTTCAAAATACTGATGAGGATCAATCAAAAACAGGTGGAGATCAATAAGTAGATCACACCAGGACGCGGATCCGTGCGCCCCGCAGCCTTGACCTCTGAAGCGACACCTCCGGATTTTCTACTGTAATCTGTGAGTGACAGAATTGTTTGAGAGAGTTTATATATGATCCAGCTCGAGGGGGCGGGGCTTTGGCAATTCGTGGCTTCTGACCGTTTTCTCATTGGCTCGGAGGCCTTCGTTTTAACTATACCATTTAAAACAAATACATTTTTTTGTACTTGTTTAAATTTTAGAGCTTCTATTTTTATTGACTTAAAATGTATCCTTCTTTGAATTGTATTATTATTCAAAACAATGTTTTGCTTCATATAGGCCTATTTAATTTGGAATATCTACCATAATTGTAGTTTTTGACTAAAACTTTCCTCACAGAACATTTCAAAATTCGTTTCATGCCAATTAATGAGTGTTAATTTGAGAATGACATTGAACCCACAGAGGAACTTGACACCGTTTTAGAAGCACCGAAAACAAAACAATTAACGAGTCCTCCAGGCTGACCTGAGAACGGTTTTATCTAAATACACTGGAGCTCGACTGAACTTGGCAACCCAAATAATTAACAAACGATTAACGAGGAAACCAAACTCACCACAGACTGTCAGGCAAGACCGCCATGCCTTGAGTTTCTCTTGTAGCGGGGGTTAAAGTTGAACCCTATCCGGCTCAGTGTGTTTGGGCTAGATCGCGCACAGACGCTTTTCTCTTTTCAACGCAAAAAAACTCTGCGATATTAGCGGCTAGCAGCGTAAGTTCTCTCTGCTGTTGACAACGAAACGCACAAGTAGTCTAAGCATTAGAAAATTCAGTGAGATTTTAATGTGTAGCCTAATTACCCAAAGCATATCCCCTATTGAAAAGTGTTGTGTATTTACATATTTAAGTGCCTAATCTACGAGTTCTAATGTGTATGTCTATTGTGAACTCTTGTTTCAGCGTCTACATGATACGGACGAAAAAAACCCCGCAGGAGATTGTTTTCGGCGTGCACGAGGTGAGTGTGGTGTGAGGCGCGCGCGCGCGTCACCTGAGGGGGTTCACAAAAAAAAAAAAAAAAAAAAACCTGCGCCTATAGTAATGATAATATGATTTGGCTTAAAATATACTCCGTTTTTAAAACAAATAAATAGACTTTTTTTAGTTAAAGTAAATAAAAATACAATCATTCGTTTATTTATGTGTATTATTTTAGAATTAAAATTAATAAAAAAAAACATTAATTAAAAACAGGCGTATCTTTTTGTTTACAATTCTTAAGTAGCTAATAATACAAAATTACTACTTTAAGTTACTGAATAAAGTCTTTATCTCTAGAATACTCGTATTAGGCTAGTTTATTAAACAGGCTTATATGTTTAAAGCGAAACATTTGCTGCGGAATAGGCTATTACGTTTTTTTTAAAAGCTCGAAATAAGCAGGTTGCATTTATCAAAACGATTCAAGCAATGTCCGAACACGTTTTCAAAACGAGAGAGAAAAAAAAAAAACGCAGGTCAACAGATGGAAAAACAATTGAACCCCAGTTCACCATAAGGTAATATCTGATTGTCTTTATCATCAGGCGGTGGTAATAAAAAGAGAGGGGCGGGGGCAAATCCCACCCGGCTCAACCCCTTTCCAAGCTCAGGGAAACCGGCCAATTATTTTTCCGTGTGAAGGAACCGGTGATAGTGAAGGAAGAGACAGCCGGGAGGATAGACACCGCCTTATTAAAAACCCTTCTGTACCACAAATATGATAAAAGAGAGAGAGAGAGAGAGAGAGAGAGAGAGACCCAGGTTTAAAAAAGTACACTTGCATAATGTACTGAAAGTGCTCTGTTTTCGCGCACTAATTTTGTACTTAATAGGCTATACTAAAAATGACTCTTTAGTACTTCTTAAGGTCAACTTAAGATCAACTAAGTGTACTCAACTGTGCTATTTTGGGACACCATGAATATGAACCCATCTTTCATACACTCAAGTGTACAACAAATGGTTCCATGAAGAACCTTTAACCATCCATTCCACAAAAGATTCTTTATAGTGGAAAAAGATTATAAAATCACTTTAAAATATGAAGGTTCCAAAAAGGAGTTTTCGCAGCAATGCCATAAAAGAACCATTTTTGGAACCTTTCAGTGGACAGTTGTTAAAAGAACCATTTATTTACTTAGTGTGAAGAACATTTTAATTATGTAAAGAACATTTTTTTTCACTTTAAAGAAATAGAGGTTCCCAAATGCAGTGTTTGTAACGATTCCATTTTTGAATATAACTAAAATGCGCATTTAAAATACTATCTCTGTATTTAAAAAATGTATTTAGTCACCACTTGTAGTAGGCTACACTTGAGTGTACTAGCGTATGAAAGATGGGTTCAAGTGTACTACAAGCGATAATGGTCGGTTATCCGGAAAGGGTCACCCGCTCAGCGCGAGAGCTCTTTAATGAAAAACTCCACCGGGTGTCCTCATCAAACCCATCCACTGACTCTTTAGCTCGTCATTGTAATTAAAATTCCTTGATGACAGCTACGGGCCGGATGACAAATTAAAGAGAGTCAGTTATAATAAGTCACAGGTTGTGATTATATCACTCGCAAAAATAACACTATCATCCATTAAACTATTCACACTTTTTATTTGGCCCATTTGACCTCTTTCTATTTGCTTTCAAAGTGATAATGTGATTTGACCTGCTGCTGCTTTCTTACACGTTATTCCTTAAAGTAACAACATCTGCAGCTTCAATCTTTAAATCCTGCTCAATCATTATCAATGCAATGAAAAACCAAAGTTGGATTCGGACTTGTCGTTTCAGCTCAGTCGGTGTGTCTAAATTATGAGATCAAATCCTGAAATGATCTCAACTGATAGTATGAGAAGGTGTGATGTAAAGACGATCCACACAAAGCACCTGAGAAACACACACACACACACACACACACACACACACAGAGACAGACAGACAGACACACACACTCTCAGGCAGGAATGATTATGCGTTCTCACCTGACAGATCCCGGGTCCCAAGTGCCTTGTAGTTTTTAAGGTGTGAGATTCACAAGGATTAGCTCCCAGCTAAGAGGAATATTGAGACGAGAACGACTTCTCTGTGCAGAATACAGAATTCTGCATTCTACAGAAGAAATTAGCCTTTAGACTGTCAGCCATACACTCTTAAAAGTAAAGGTTGTTCCATAAAGAACCATCGGAACCTTTCCATTCCACAAAAGGTTTTTTAGATGATTAAAATGTCCTTCACATTCAGAAAAAATGGCTCTTAAAGAATGTTCACTGAAATGTTCTTTGAGAAGCCAAAACCAAAAATGGTTTTTCTACACTCTTAAAAATAAGGTTCTTTATTGGCATCAATGGTTCCATGAAGAACCCTCAACATTTATATTTGACAAAAGGTTCTTTATAGTGGAAAAAAAAGGTTGTTTGGATTATTAAAATGTTGTAGAAAAATGGTTCTTTTAATAACTGTTCACTGAAAGGTTCTTTGAGGAACCCAAAATGGTTCTTCTATGGCATCGCTTTGAGAACCCCCTTTTGGAACCTATATTTTTAAAAGCGTATCTGCCATGCAATTAAAAGAGATCACGAAGAGTTAAATTAAGCTTTGGGACGGTTTAAAAAATTAAGATTATTTAATGCCGTGTCCATGAGGAATCTTCAACATTCATGGAACTGTTTGCATTCCACAAAAGATTCTTTATAGTGGAAAAGGTTCTTTAGATTATAAAATAACTCTAAAATATAAAGGTTCCAAAAATGGGTTTTTGCGGCAATGCCAAAAAAGAACCATTTTTGGACCTTTTACTTAGTGTAAAGAACATTTTAATTATGTAAAGAACAATTTTTCACTTATAATGAGAAATAATGAGGCTCCCAAATGCAATTTTTGTAGTGATTCCATTTTTGGAACCTTTCAGTAAAATAACCTGAGTGTGAAGAACATTTTAATCATCTAAAGAACCTTTTGTGGAATGGAAAGTTTAAAGAAGCCAATAAAGAACCATTATTTTTAAGAAAATGGTTCTTCTGTTGCAGTACTGCGAAGCTTTATTTTTAAGTCCATGAGTTGCTTTAGTTTATTGCTTTGTATATTTAGGCCAAAACGTGTGCGCATTATCTGTGTGCAGATGTGTGTTATGAGCAGGGAATATGTGTGTATATGTGTTTGCATGTGTGCAATCTAGAGATGTGTGAAGAATTTGGGGAAAAGGGGCTAAAAATCTGTGAAAAGACAGAGAGGGGGGCTGGAACTCAGCTGGAAACTGATTGGCTGCCAGCCTGAGGAGGAAATAAGAATCTGCTGTCCTCTCCGGTCTGGGACCTCGGTGACCAGGCGCAAGATGTCTGCCACGGCCCCCGAGGGCCCCGCGGCGTCCCCTCAACACTCCTCTGCCTCTGAAAGCGTCTTTCTCATTTTATTATTGACTCGAAATGCCACCCAGTCTTTATTTCCCTCGCTCGCACTCTCTCTAGCTCTCTCCGTCCCGAGCGCACAGGAGAGAGTCGGGCGAAAGGCTGCGGGTGAATCAGGGTCACTCAAAATCAATACTGTGCTTTTAGATGGGACAGATACATAAGGGACGGTAATAGTCTTAAATGTTCTTTTGTAACTCTCAGAGGCTTTGAGAGGGGTGACGCTGGAGTTGAGATCCTGAAAAATCACGGCTCATTTTTAATTTTCCAATGCAAACTGTGAGTATTTTCATTGTGGTTCACAGAACTGAAGATCTGGGTCAGTCACAGTGATTTCACTCAGATAAATGTGAACTCATGACTATAATGCACATTTCTAGGCCACTCGGATGTCATGAAAAGAAGTACATGAAAAATTAACAATATTTTGTAAACCTTGTTTTTATAGGTGTTGTATAGATCAAGCTTATTTTCAGTGGCATGAACATGTTTTTGTGTGAGCATCGTAGTAAACTTCACCATTTGTGTTAATAGCATGCCTATTTTTTGTGCAAACTTAAAATTCATGCCCTTGCAAAAAAGGCAATTTACAGCATGTAATTGATTATTTAATTTAAATTCATTGGCATGATAATGTGTGTTTACATACAGTAGGCCTATTCCCCACGTATTGTACACAAAACAAGTAGGCCTAATGAAGAAACATTTAATTTAGGCTAACAATAAAATAACTGCTAAGTAATGAATTAACAAGATAAATATAAATATTATATAGGCTATGATTTTAAATATATATATACATTTCCTCATATATATATATATATATATATAAAACCTATATCATAACTTGCCTTTTTTGAGTAGAGCTGTATTAGTCATTTTCTAAGTGATTAAAATTATGATTTTAATTGGTAGACAATAAAAGGCGAAAAAGCTTGCATATGCATGTTATTTTAAATCGCAAATTAAATGAATAATATTCAAATAAAGAAAGAAAAAAGAAAAGAAATGCAATATTATTTGGTATCTACACTCTAGCGTGTGCTCCCCTTTGACCTGTCACGTCACGCCGCTGCACGCACATTTGACGTGACAGCGTCATATCAGCACGTGCCTTGCGGTGGCGTCGCCGCGCGCTAAATATTCTAGGCTTGTATCATACCGCGGCTCCGTTACTGAGGTCAGTGACAGACTGGAAATACATTTACCCTCAAACTGCTGTCAACACCTTGTTAGAAACGATGAAGGAAAACAGGCCCTTTACAGCATCCCGACGTAACCGATAAATTAGCTATTTCATTTCAAATCGTTTTAAAGTACTCACTGGCATGAGTATTTACATACAATTGGCTGTTGTCAGTATTGTAAGTATTTTACAACAAAACAAGTGACGACAATAAAAAGAAATGTAAAAAAAGAACAAATAACAATAAATTTGTATTAAAATTGGGTGCTGAATTAAGTAGGCTAATGAATAAAATTGTTTATACCTCACAACACACCTATTTTTGCTAATTTCTGTATGATTAGAATTATGATTTTTGCCAGGTAGTCAATAAAAAGCCATAAAAGGCTTGTATTTGCATTTATTTTAAATTGCAAATTAAATTAAAAATATTCAGAATAATAGCCTATTGTTCGCTAATAAAGGGCCACAGTGTTTTTTATATTGGATATATAATAGACCTATACAAAATTTGTAATCAGGTTGAAAAGTTTTATTTTAGTTTAAAGAATCCTGACTGACTTAAATTTTAATTAGTGGGTGATTTATTTTAATATCATTAATATACTATTATCGTATTTGTTAATATTTTGAATTAGATTTTTCATTTTCTTTTCACATTTTTACGTCTTCAATTTTAGTTAAAGTTTTAGTCATTTTGTAATTTTAAAAAATGCATAGTTTTTATTTATTAGTTTTCATTTATTTAGTTTGAGTTATTTTAGTACTTTAAAATAAATTGCCTTGGCAACTAACTAAAATAAAAAAACTTTTTCTAATTAGTTAAAATTTTTAATACTTCAATTTTTATACTTTAATAATTTAATTTCTACTGTATTTAGTTCAAGCGTCTTTAGTTTTAGTTAACTATAATATCCCTGGTCGTTAGTTTTATTCATTAGCGCTGCTATATTTCACAGTTGGCTGCACACAACTCTATAAAACGAACTATAAAAATGCAGCTCTTTCAGTCGTGAGGATTATGGACTGGTTTTTGAAGAGTGTATCCATCTCTCATCGCTAGTGATGGGAGAAATGAAGCTTTACAAAGCTTCGAATTCTATTCTTCGAATTTCTATCCTACACAATTATTTGCTAACATAGATTATTCGTCCAATTAAATGCATATTGTATGCATTAATTAATTTTTTTTTGTTAAATAAACAAAATCACTGGTAAATATAACACGTCTTAGTATCGATATTTTTTATTTAAGTATCGATACTTTCGATACTCGCATCGGTATCGATATATCAATCCTTCAGGATTCCAGTCCGTTTTTTTATGTCCTTCACTCGCAAACTTCCCTCTGTCTCGTTTACTCGGATGTACGTCATTGATTACGTTGCATGAGTGCCCACTACTGGCAGAACCCTTGCAATGGGCTGAATTGGAACGCACTAAGCCCTTGATCACTAGAATCAGCTATACAGTTGGTTTATTGTTTACATTTTTCCCCTTATGAATTTGTTTGGTGCAGCATTTTATATGTATACAGGTATACTTGGGCTGTTATAAATGTAAAAAAAAATGTTTTTATATATTATAGAGTTGTTTGGGGTGGGAATAAATTAAATGCGATCTGTGATAATGTCACAATCGTGTTGCATTGTGGTCTATGTAGCGGCCTGAAGTGTGCATATGAAGTAGACTCGCTAACTTCGGTCAAAATCAAAGGGTCGAGGGTCTGTCCATATAAACTTCCCTCGTTCATTTCACGAAGTGGAACACACTTCAAAATGGCATCAGGGATTCCCCCAAAGGGAAGTGCTTAGAGAAGTTCGCAAGTGCGTGTCTAAAAGTGGAGTGGAACGCAGCCCTAGTGTTTCTAAAGCGGCCATCACTAAGCATCGCTCCACCGAACCTCAAGACCTGCAGAAACCCAAATAAAGTTGAATTACAGCACATACGCATAGATTCATTCCAACTGAGCCCAAAGTTTACGTTTCCTCGTAAACCTGCTCCCGTTCTGACCTGTTCGCCATGTACCATGACCACCCATAAAAGCCGCGTGACCCCCGGCGGCCCGAGGTCAGGAAGTACTGCCATATTGATGTCAGAGTCCATCAGCGGCGGACGGACATGAAAGCGGTGCATTCCTGCTTTATGATGCGATCGGCGTGAGATTCATGAACGCCGTCGACAGGATTAACGCTGTACGTCTCATTAGAGGATCCTGGCGCTGAGAGCCACGGCGGGAGGCGAGCTGAGAAACGCGGCCATTAGGGCGTCTCGTCTGCGCTCCCGTCTGCTTTCACCTGCGCTTGTCTGCGCTCTCATCTGCGTTATGGGGATTTATTTCGCACTTGAAGCACACCCAGGCCCATGGCATCTGCTGACAGTCGCTCTTTAAAGAGATGGATGTCAGCGCTTTCCTTGAGTATCGGATGCCTGTTAGCTGTCAGAGCTTTTCGGGTGAATATTCAGTAACGTTAAGTGACCCTTAAATGTTCCCTGACTTCTCGTAACACAAACCTCAAACAAATCAATGCTGAAAGGGAGAGTTCAGCCAAAAATGAGAGCTCTGCCGTCATTTACTCACTACAAACCTGTATGAGCTTTTTCTGTGCTACTTGAAAGAAGATACAGTCAAAGTCAATGGGGTCCAATGTTGATAGTTTCATGAGAATTTTAGTTTAGCTGATCTTGTCCAGTTTCTCTGTTTTTTACTTGTTCTTTTCATATTTAGCAGTAAGTAAAAAGGTCAGTCACATTATAAATCAGGAATAAATAAGCCAAAAATGCAAGTTCTGTTGTCATTTACTCGCTCCAAACCTGTATGAGGAGCTTCTGTGCAGCTCAGAAGACGACGCAGTGAAAGTCAATGGGGTCCAATGTTGACAGTTTTATGTGGATTTTAGTCCAGCTGATCCAGTCCAGTTTCTCTCTATTTTACCCAGTTTTGTCCTTTTGATACTTACCTGTAAGTAAAAGGCAAATCATAGCAAGTCTGTGTTTTGTCACCATGCACTCACTAAATGACTGTGAAACAAAAATGTCAGTGGGTTTTTGTCCATATACAGTGAAAGTCAATGGGGTCCAGTGTTGAATTTTAGTTCAGCTGATCTGGTCTGATTTCTCTTCTGGTCTTGTAAAAAGGCCAATCATAACATAAATCTGGAATAAATAAACCAAAAATGCATTATTTACTTGCTCTAAAACTGTATGAGGAGCTTCTGTGCAACTCAAAAGAAGATACAGTGAAAGCTGGTGAGGTCCAAAGTTGTTTCTATGTCTTTAAAATACCTTCTTTTGTGTTTTTCCACACAAGACAGCAATGCATGCTGGTTTGAAACGGCACGATGGAGAGTAAATGGCGACTTTGTTACATGACATGTCAGACTGCAAGTTTTGGTCCAGTTTCTCTCTAAAATTGTCCTTTTCATACTGTACTATAAGTTAAAAGGCCAATCATACTAAAAATCATAAATAAATTAGGCAGAAATGTGAGTTTTGTCTCCATGCACTCACTAAATGACTGACTTTCTTCTGTGAAGCAAAAAAAATCTCTTAAGTGGGTTTTTTTTTTGGTCATACAGTGAAGTCAATGGGGTCCGAAGTTGTTTCTGTCTTTAAAATGTCTTATTTTATGTTTTTCCACAGAAGAAAGTAAGTCATACTGGTTTGGAATGACATGACAGTGAGTAAATGATGACTTTTGTGTTACATGACATTTGGCTCATGTCCTCTGATACATCAGACTGCTGTAAATGCACTGTGAATTTTGGTCCACTTTCTCACTATTTCACCCAATATCATCCTTTTCGTTCTGTATTATAAGTAAAAAGGCCAATCATAACATAAATCATAAATAAATAAGGCAAAAATGTGAGGTTTGTCACCATGCACTCACTATATGACATTTTTCTTCTGTAGAAACACAAAAGAAGACATGTCTGCGTTTTGTCCATACAGTGAAAGTCAATGGGGTCCAAAGTTGCTTATGTGCCATTCTTTAAAATATCTTCTTTTGTGTTTTTCCACAGGAAAAAGAAGAAATGCATGCTGCTTTGGAATGACAAAATGGTGAGTTTTTTTTTTTTTTTTAACATGTGTCAGACCGCTGTGTATGCGATGTGAGTTTTAGTCCAGCTGATCTGGTCCAGTTTCTCTCTATTTCACCCAGTCTTATCTTTTTAATACTGTACTGTAAATAAAAAGACCAACCATAACATTTAAAGAAATAAATCATCCCAACATATGAAGTTTGTCATCATTTACCTTCTTTATGACTTTCTTTCTTCTACAAAACACAAAAGAAGATATTTAGAAAGTCAGTGGGGTCCAAAGTTGCTTCTGTATCATTAAAATATCTTCTTTTGTGCTTTTCCACAGAAGAAAGTCATACTGGTTTGAAATGGCATGACGGTGAGGAAATGATTTTTACATGTGCTCTGATCTGTGCATGCAGTGTTTTAGTCCATCTGATCTGGTCCAGTTTCTTTCTGTTTCACACAGTCTTGTCTTTTTCCTAAAGACCAACATTTGACTGAATAAATAAGCCAAAGTTAGAATTTTTGATCGTTAACTTTCTTTGTCTATACAATGAAAGTCATTTGGGTCCAATGATGTTTCTGTGATCTGGTCCAGATTCTCTCTTTTTCTCCCAGTCGTGTCCTTTTCCCCACTGTACCATAAGTAAAAAGGCCAACTGTAACAATGAAAGAAATAAACCGGGCAAAATGTGCATTCTGTCACCATTTATGCACTTCAAACCGACGTGACTTTCTTCCACAGAAGTGGAAAGAAGATCAATTGCAGGTTGTCCGGGGTAAATGTATACAGATGCTGCTAAAAACACACCATAAAAATGGTTGTGCAACTGATGCACTACATCTTTGAAGCCACACAGTAGTTTTGCATGTAAATAATGACAGAATTGACATTTTTGGCTGAACTAACCCAAGGCTTTCCAAAATAAATTGAGAAATTTGGTGTTTGCGTTTGATTTGGTGTGAGGAATTGCATTATATTTCTGAATTCCAGCTGTGTGAGTCTCTCTAAGACGACAGAAACAATAAAGCCGTGGATTAGATGTGCGTGGCAGCAGCCGTATGCACAAATGCAGATTGAATATTCTGCGAGTTTTGGCGCGTCTGCTCGATCTGATCTCTTGTATTCATCCAAGGGAACTGGGGCCGTCGCGCGCCACATAATAACATTAACAAACACACGGATGAGTCCTCAGTGTAACATCACGCACGAGACGGACCGTACGTGAATATCCTAAAGCAGCTCGCTTTCTGTCTGGCCCCGGTTTGGAGTTTTGAGTCGTGCACCGTCTTGGCCT
>JAFVLL020038339.1:115833-129656 GCA_021397915.2 Tor tambroides | reverse complement strand
TAATAATGTACAGGAAAATTGAAAAAAAAAGAAAAAAAAAAAAAAAAGTATAAAAATCTAACTGACACTAGGGCTATGTTTACACTAGTGCATTTTCGTTTTAAAACGCAAACATTTTTGCTGCGGTTACGCCTTTCATTTACACTACTCCGGCGTTTTTGACCCTCGAAAACGGAGACTTTTTAAAATGCTGCAGACCCCGTTTTAGTTTGAAAACTCAGGGGTTGTGTTTCAGTGTATTAGCACTTTAAAACGAAAACGCAGTAGTGTAAACAGGGCCTAACTGACAGATGCCTGCTTGTTGCTTTAAACATGCTCATTGCATACATAGGGCCAGTTTTACTAACAGCTTGCGCCAGCGCAAACCGTCTTTTGGCGTTAAAATAGTACGGTCAGGTTTTACTAAAGACGCGCAGTGACGAATTAGCTCTGAAAAGATGTTGACAGTTATTGAATATGCATTTGTAGGAGTTTCTCTTTCAGACGCAAAATTTTAGGAGGAGAGTATTAAAATGAATCGCGCTATGTGATTTACTTACGTTTGCACTCGTCAGATTACTGGTATTTGCGCCATTATTTAACGCCCAAAAAAAGCATGTCTTAAACTATTGTGCGCTTGAAATGGCTGCATATGTTGTTGCTGGAGGAGGCACTGCAGAGAACAGACAGCATATAGTAGAAGTGAGAGTATTTTTTCCACACGTATTAATTTATTTGATAATGACAGAAGAACACATTATCTGAATCTGAATATATCCTTATGCTAATTTGCGCTTGGTAGATTGTGCTGCAGAAATTTCCACGCCCATCGGCGCTGTTTTGGAATTGCGCTCTCTCGCGCTAATTTGCCCTGTTTAGTAAAACTGGCCCTTGGTTAGTTAATTCTTAACATACAGTTATTTTGATTGTATTATTAATATGTTATTTGCTGTTACTTGAACATCAGCACAGTCATGTTTCCCAAATGCTGCATCAGGTGGAGTACAGTAAGCGATACGAGCAGTCGAGCCCGTCGTCTCAGAGCTGCATTCACCTGCTGAGCGAGGGTCACCTGCTGCTGCGGACCGCACTGCTACAGCAGGACCGTGAGTCTGCCGAGAGAGCGCAGCTGCAGGAGGCCTTTCAGGAGAGCTGCACTCACTTAGGAGACTGCTTCAGCAGGTCAGCTGCGTCTCATGGTCACCCGATCTGTCATCAGTAACTGCCAATATCATTCTTAGATTTCATGTTTGCTTTGCAGGTTTGATAAGAAGGACTGTCATTTGGCTCTTCCATACTATAAAATGTCTGGCCTCACTGTGACTGAAGTTATCAAGAGGAATATGTCCATGAGCAGCGTCTCAAATGGTTATGGCAAAGGATTTATCTTCTTCCTGAAGCATTCGATCTATGAGGAAACCATGGAGGAGCTTAGCCAGGTACCAAAGGATATAGTGGTCAACCAATATGGGGTCAATTCAGGGTCAGAAATTAATGAGGGCTTGTGGCAAAAATGCCACTAAAATTAACAAAAATGCCCCATAAGTTAAAGTCTAAGGGGCAAAAAATGTATTATGGCAAAGTATTCACTCACACTACTGTGTCAGATTGCTTTTATTTGCAGTTTTGTGAAGCGTTGAGCCTTGTAACCAATCAAACGCATTTCTGTTGAACTAAGGAGTGTTTTGGCCAACCAGAGGTGCTTGAAAACTCCAGAGCTGTGTTAAGTGCGCACGCTCGCTAATTCCCTCATCATAAACAACACAGTGCAGAAACGATGTAAAAAGGCTAATTTCGTATCTTCAGTGATTATAACGGGACTTTTTGCATAACTTGCTCTAGACTAGCGTCATGGACCACCATGCTTGTCTGTGAAGCCAGAATGTGACATGCCCAAAACACAGACACAAAACAAAAACGTTTTTACATTGTTTTCTATATTCATATTAATAACCATTATTACAGTACAAAGAGCTATAATCTACAATAATGACTTTTGTCATAATATTGCAGCCCTATGACCTCCTGTTTTTTTTACTTTATGTATAATTTAGATACAATTTTAAACAGTCTATTGTTATTGACAACATTTAAAATATTGATTAAATTAATTGGGTAAATTTAAGTATTTGACATTAAAGACAATGTAGTATTGTCATTATAATAATAGGGTGATGATAAAAATTACCCTCACGAATGTAAAAAATGCCCCTGGAAATCAAATCAAGGGGGCCAATATTGCCCCTTAATGGAAAAGTGCATTTCTGATCCTGGGTCAATGTAATGTTAAAATGCATTTCACTTATGTCAAATGAGATTAAATTAAATTAATAATTATTATACATATTTATTTAGCGTTTTCTTGTCAGGTAGGCAGGTTATGCAAATCCAAATATAGAAATTAAGATAATCTCAAAATGGCCTATTACTGTCTGATACGGTTCTTTCAAACACACACACACACACACACACATATATATATATATATATATATATATATATATATATTTCCCTGTCTCATTCCATTTTATTACACATACAGTAACTTAATTTCTGAACTTATTTGTTTTGTTTTCTTTGTATGGATGGATTACTTGGGTTGTTACCAACATCTGGTGAAAATTTCAAGTCAGCACCTTTACAAATATATTTACTGAGAAAATGGTGACGTGTTCAATACTTATTTTACCCGCTGTATATATACACACACAATTCTTTTTCAAATGTTTATACCTCTAAAAGTGGGTAGACAAAGATATACTCTGTCAACTTAATGCAACGTAAATAGTTTCCAGATAATATTTTCATTCTCTGCTTTAGTGTATAAAAGCTTAAATAAACCACTTATTTAATTTTGAGGGGAAAAGTTGTTTTTAAAAAATTGCAAAGAAATGTTCTTTATTATATCACACTCTATATTTCTTTCATAGTGTAAATGGGCCATTGTACACAAAAATATACCTTTATATTTTAGTAAGGAAGTCCCTCACAAGGGTTCTGAGTTTAAAAAGTTTGAAAACCCATAGTGTGATATAAAAGAGAAGGTGCGAGGAGTCTAAATTCTTTTTTTCAACATAATGCCACAGATGCTGTTGATTGAGCTTAACTTATACTGCACCGGGAATATATTACAGTCAAATTACAGTCAAACTACACTTCTTGATTCATTCATTCGTTATTCAAGTCTGTTTAATTATGCCTGTAAAACAGTTGTTGTAAGAGTCCTCCTGTGTTGTGTTGTGTTTGTGCTGTAGGACGTGGCTGATAAAGTCCTGGAGATCTTCAGTGTGGCTGAACCCTCTCAGCTTCCTCATGTGGTGAGCAGTCCGTCCATGCTGAACGCTGATCCTGACCACGCCGTGACCCACCTGAGACAGCTGGAGGCCTGCGGCGCCCCCTCCATCACCCTGTCCCTGTGTATGGCCTCCCTGGCCCTGCGCAAGGGTGACCTGCACAGCTACAGGCAGCAGATGGACCGCCATGCTGAGGTCTGTCATCAGGAATCCATGCCTTACATCCACAGAAACATATCTGAACTAGGGCTGTGCAATTAATCGAAAAACTGTTTCGATTTCGGCCTCCAACGATTTTGAAAATACTATAATCGAGATAAGACGATTATTGCGCCCCATTCCGCCCCCTTTCCAGCGGTGCGCTTTTGCTCCTCCATAAAAGCCCAAATTCATGTGCAAAATCAGTAAAATCATGTAAATGTGACTTTTGCCAAATGGGATGTGCTTGATTTATTGAAGTATATTAGATTTATTCATGTTTTTAAAAGCGCAAAAGAGAACTAAAGCTGGAATTCTGTGCATGCGCTCAGAGACGGAGCTCAACACGGATTGTAAAGTCAACTTTTAGCTCAAGGTGCGCGTCTAAAGGGTCAAATACACGCAAAACAGTGTCAAAATAGTGATTATTCATGTAATGTACAATATTGACCAAAGTAATCGTGATTATGATTTTTGCCATAATCGAGCAGCCCTAATCTGAATGACTGAAAGCATGTCTGTTCACTGCCGTCTCCAGATGCTGCAAGTGTACGGCTTCATAGAGGAGCCCAAACTGCTGATGCATGGCAGAGGGAAGGCCGTGCAGCCCACCATACTGGCCCAGCATCTGCGTGACACACAGGAGGGGCTGCTGGTGGCGGCGGTCGTGGCGCTGCACGAGAACAGCAAGATCAGACTGGAGGAGGCCGATCTCTTCTTCCAGGTGCACGCAACACACAGAGAGACAGACGAATGTGTGTGTGTCTGTCATTGTCTTATCCGTGTGTGTTCATCTCTCTCTCAGGAGAAACATATTTTTCCCAATATCACGCAATGACTTTATTTCTCACAATTGCGAGTTTAATATCACGCAGTGTCTTTATTTCTCACAATTGCGAGTATTATATCATGCAATTCTGAGAAAAAAAGTCAGAATTGGGAGATGAAAAAGGTCTCAATAACCTTTTTATTTTATTTTATTTTAATATTTTTTTCAGTGGTGGAAATGGGCTTTCCATATACTTTTTTACCAGAAAAGGTTTTAGATTTTTATTACATGTTAATTTTAAAAAACTTGTATAATTTTAACTGTTTTTGTGTTTACTTGGTTTTTTATTTTGTGTTGATGTAACTCAGTTTTTTGCTATGAAGATAGCCTTAGATGCTGACTTGGCAATAAAATGAATAACGACTGCTCTCTCTCAGGAGCTGTGTAAGGATGGTGTGGAGGCTGACAGCAGTCCTCAGTTACTGGTGGATTTCTGGGAAGCTCTGTTAGTAGCGTCCTCTCATGAATCCACCATCCAGGAGCTGCTGTTTCGTCTCACGTCCGTCTATATCGACCGTATCACGCAGAGAGATCGCTCCGGCGTCAAAGCCCTCAAAACTGCGGAGGATCTGGTGAGTGAGATAATGCAGCCTAACACGGCAGGTCTTCAGAGTGGTTGGTTACACGTTTCTAGTTGATTACAGTGTTGTGGGTATTTGCTGAGGCAGGGGTTCTCTAACTGGGGTCCCATGACCACCAGGGGGCAGCAGCTGGGGGAGGGGTCTGTGGAAAAGTTTAGAGAAAAACTATTAAAAAAAATGTAAAAATTGATAGATAACAAATCAATCAATCAATAAATAAATAACTTTTGATAAAAATATTTAGTGAATAAATAATGCACTACTATGTAGTATAGAAAAACGGTACTATTGAGTAGAAAAAATTTTTTTTTTATTAATATTATATATGTGTGTGTGTGTGTGTAGGTATACATACATGTTTTTAGCATGTTTTAGCACTTTCTAGGCTGCTATTGCTTTTAAAGTTGTCAGTTGATTTTATTTATTTAAAATTAACTAAATAATCACATTTAATCCTGATTAATCACACCCGACATTTAAAATTGTAATCATAAATGTATTTTGACATAGAATCTCTAAATTAATGTGGAAATCACATGAAGTCAGTGTTTTAAATACTTTTAGCTAAATGCTACGAATGAAGGTCACTGATACTAATACTGATGCCTCTATTAATTGGTTTCTTTTTTTCTTGGGATAAAATGAGTGCTTTAATATTACAGCATAATTAAAAGTTCAAATGCAGGTTAAACGTTAAAATGCCCATTAGTGTTTGTTATACGATCTGTTGCTGATTTTTCATTATCCATGTGAAAATTGTCTGATCACAGTAATAGTACACATCCCCTCAATAAGACATGATTTGATCAAGTCTGTAAAACAAATGGTGCAGGAGACTACTGTTTAGTACCCAAAGTTAAAAATCCAGTTTAAACAAGGTTTTCAAATCAGTATGAACTCAAGCAATAGTTATTTTAGCCTTAGCAAACATAGCTAATTAAGAAAACACAGACTATATGCTAAATTAGGTATAAAAACTGTCATGTTCCTTAATCCAGTTTAAAATCTATCAAATGCAGGGCTCTCAAGTCTCACGCATTGGGCATGAGACACACGCATTTCAACCCGTTCACACGCTCACACGCCACACCTTGTATTTCTCACGCTGAGAAGGGATAACTTGTCCCGCTATATATACAATTAATAGATGAGGGAATACGGAGGTAAGTTCTGCGGAGTTCATAGCTCTCTCTGACCCCCGAATTATGCTACAGAGTTAAATGCCACCTACCAGCCAATCAGAAATTAGATGTTGTTGCTTCCGTTTAAATTACGCGATTCTGCCGCGAGCGCGTTCTTACTAAGCAACATGGATGCCATGAGTTGAGTTGGAAGAGTAAGATCCGATGAATACTGTAGGTAACCCCTTCATTTTTTTTTTTTTTTTCGATTTTAAGATTCCTGGACAAAATCACTTGCCTGTGAAAAGACAGTGAGAGCTGATATTTGTCTCTCTCTCTGTGTCTCTCTCTCTCTTTCTCTCTCTCTCTCTCTCTCTCACACACACACACACACACACACACAGCTTGACATACATGCTCAGGACAAGTTCTGTAATCCAACTGTATATGTGTACAGTATGTGCATTGAGTACTGCTGTTCAGTTGGCTCGTTTGGGGCAAAATTTCTTTTTAATTTTGATACATTTGTATTTTTAAATATATAAATCTTTTTATTTTATTAGAATGAATTTGTCTTTCATCAGATTTACCAGATGTTATAACTTCTATTTGTGCTGGTCAGTTATGAACAATAGGTAAAATTGAACTGCTAGCAAAAACTTGGGTGCTGCAAATATTTGAGTTGCTCCTCCCCTTTGAGTGACTCCTCCCCTTTGCATGGCCCCTCCCCTAATCTCACTCCAAACTTTCGCTATAACTTGAGAGCCCTGCAAATGTTTTTTCATGTCCAGATAAACTCCTGCTCTCATTATGGGATGTTGTATCCATGGGTGAGCATCTTGACTCCTGTCCAGTTCAACATCACCCATGACCATCAGGAGGACCTGCACAAACTTCAGGTGTGTACTGATATATTTCTCTCTTTCTGGCAAGCCATATCATTAAATGATGCAAATGAATATCAAGGACCTCTAGGAAGTGATAGTTTAACCTCAGCTCAGCAGGTAATTCCTGGACACTGCTTTGAAAAGACAGTTCGCCCAAAAATGACAAATGTGTCCTAGTGTCACTGTCGATTTCTTTCTTATGTGGAACACAATAAAAGATATTTTGTTTACTGCTGGCATTCAGGTAAAGTGGTGTATAGTTAGTGCATGCGTCACTCTCTCCTCTCTTTGTCCAGTCTCTGCTGTGCGGCCCAACGCTGGAGGTCTCGTCCATCCTGCCTCTGCTGGAGCAGCTGTCCGACTCTGACAGCACCGGTCTCAGTGTGCATGTGCTCTGTGCCACCAAACTGGGCCAACACAAGACATCCATCGACAGACTGCTAGACCGATGCCCGCAAGCCATCATCTCCTACGCCAACCATGAGCTACAGAACGACAAGCTGGTAGAGACTTCACTACTCTAGAGATGAGGCTTCTCACCCTGAGAGCAAGCAACCATTGAATCAGTGTTAAAAATAGTTGATTTGTCAATGTTAATTGCATTGAATCAACATCAATTTTGCACTCGCAATTAATGTTGAAAAAATTTCAACAAAGCACCATTATTGTGATCAGTGTTTGCTCTAGTTGGGCTCTTGACTCTTTGTACTTTATTGTTTTTATTGTCACTTGTAACAGCAAGTTTGTTGAGGCAATGAAAACTAAGATCCATTGGGATCAGGTGATGGTGACTGTAATCACTGTGAGGTCATTTAAATAATTGCTCACAAATGTGTTGTGTTTTTTATGTGTGAAACTACAGTGTGAGATTAAAGCAGTGACACAGCTATCATACTTCTATGAATTAACAGAAAACACACAAAAAAAACTCATTCGATTGCTGAATCAGTTAGACATCAAGAATCAGCGTATGAAACTCAACAATGGTGACAATAAACAAAAGAAAACTTTATGCTGAAATGCATGCTGGGTATCAACATAGTATAAAACTCATTCATGACTCCCAGCATGCATTGCAGTTGATCTGATCTGAATTAGTTTGATTGTCACCATTGTTGAGGTTTGTATGATGAGTGTTGATGTCTAAATCTCTCTGTATGGCTTGCAGTATCTTTGCATTTGTGAAACAGAACATTTACATCAGTAACGAAAGATCAACTTTTTAATATTTATTCTCAACTTTATTTGCACCCATCACAAAAAATAATGTACTTCCACTTAACTTTAAAACATCTCTTTTTTTATTAATGCATCCAGTAAGTGTTTGTATTGAAACACTGTTGTAAGCACAGAAAGATAATTAACTTAATGAGAAGTGATAGTGAAGAGCCCAACTAAAGCAAACACTGATCACAATAATGGTGCTTTGTTGACATTTTTTCAACATTAATTGCGGGTGCAAAAGTGATATTAATTCAGTGCTATTAACATTGACAAATCAACTATTTTTAACATTGATTCATTGGTTTTCACCTGCGCTCTTGCTATCTGGGTGATATGTGTGCACTGCATTCTCAGTGTTACTGGCCAAAATGGAAATAAAATAAATGAAAATCTTTAGAGAGGTTTGAAATAAGAGGTGACTTGACACATTTTTTTTTTTTGTCTACACTGGCTGCTGTTGATTTCTCATAACTTCTCTCTCTCCAGTCTCTGTGGTGGCAGAAGCTTTTCCCTGAGGTGTGTGACAGGATAAGGACATCAGGAAATGACGACACCGTCCTCCTCTCAGCACTCAAAGGTAGCAGCTGTTTTATGCTTCTGCACACGACTGAATGAATTCTGCTGCTCATGAAAACGTCTTTTCTTTCACAGAAACTCTGGTTGTGGCGGCCAAGGAGCTGAACCCACTGGAGTTCCTGGACTTGTTGCCGGATGATGGAACGGCTCAATTCTTCCTGCCACATCTACTTGAATGCAGCCAATAAAATCTCGCCACATTTAGCATTTATTTTAGACAATCAGTGAATCAACACTAAACCTGTTCAAAGACAAGATCTTGATCTACGCTCTTCCTGCTGCTTTGAATGCTGATAGCCAAAAAATAATTAGTTCATCTCATTAGTCATGTGTGACTGCTGTGAACATGATCTGATCAGAAGTATGTGTTACAATCATTCATATAGACTGGAACATTATGAGTTTACTTCAAAAACAAGTACTCTCCTTATTATCAGAACAAATATAGACTTCAAAATATATTCTGACAAATACAGACTACAAAATATAATCTATATATATATATATATATAATGTATGTACAATTATTAAATTAAGTGGGTTTTTTGGTTGTTAGGCATGTACTTTTTTCGTCAGATATTTGTGTGCACATTACCCATAATGCAGCTGTCATCTCATTTCATCTGATTTTTCAGAATGAACATTATAAAGTGTCCTTTTTATTCTTTTTTATTATTATTAAATTACATTCAAATACAGAATCTTGTGTGCAGCTGATTTATGTAAATATTCTTTTCCTTGTGTATTTATATTTTAAAGCTACAGTAGCAAAATTAATGCCTTCCTTTTACTATTTTCTTACAAAATCAACCCTATTTAAGGTCTTTTTTCCTGATCTTATTGTGCAAAAAAGAAAAAACTCTTCATAACCTTATGAAACTACTTGTATGTTCAGTATAGTCTATTTAGAGGCCATTTTCACCATCTAATCAAATTTGTGAAATTAAAGAAGTAAAGTAACTTTTAATGTCATGTTGCCTTAGAATTTTAAAGCAAGTCATTTAAACATTTAAAGGAATGATTTTCTGCTCTTTCGCAAACACTAAATAATTCAAATAACTAAGTGTTTATTTAGAAAAATCATGGGCAAGTATTAACACAAACTTCCTTTTACAGGCACATGGAATTTCAACCACTACCAAACAAACCCAGGAAGCCCCTCCTTTTTCCTAAAAGAAAGAAAGAAATTTAGATTTAGTTTGTGTAGCTGGTAAAATATGCCCTAATTAATCACAAAACAAACATTGGTCCCACTTTATATTAAGTGGCCTTAACTACTATGTACTTACATTTAAATTAATCATTTGGTACAATGCACTTATTGTGTACATACATGTTTTTACATTGTACTTATATTTTTTAAAAATACCTATATGTAATTACATTTATAATTACAATGTTGGCCGATCCCTTACACCTTAACCTACCCTTAAACCTACCCAGACTGCCAAACCTGTCCCTAACCTTACCCCTATCCCACCTCAATAGGAGCAGAAGTGTTTTGCAATACAATATGACCACAGTAAGTACATTGTACTTATTTTTGATGTAAGTACATAGTAGTTAAGGCCACCTAATATAAAGTGTGACCCAAACATTTGTGTAACTGGACTTTCAAGTTCTTGTGACAACATGCCCCGCTCTCCCCTTTACGTATTAAAGAACTGAAGCTTAAAGTTTTTGCATACAGGGTAGTAAAACATGTAATTTATTCTCATAAACTTAGAAACTCACCATCTTTCTCGAGCACGGTGTATGTGGTCTCCATTCCGGCCTGGATGTGGTCGGTGACGTGACAGTGCAGGAGCCAGGTGCCAGAATACAGCGGACGCATGGTGACTGTCTGGAACGTCCCGGGGAACAGATCGAACACGTCTGCTCGATGTGTGCCGCTGACCTGCGGGAAAAGCACCGTCATCACACTGATACTCTAGAAGAGTTTTAGCTTCTCTGAAGAAAATGTGAATAGGATGGATGGATGGATGACCTTGTAGTCAAAGCTGTGGCCGTGGAAGTGTGCAGTGTGTATGTCCACCTCGTTTCCCATTCCCATCAGATACCAGTACACTTTATCTCCAACCTTCATGTTCAGGCCTTTGAGGTTGCCATAGACTAAACCATTGATTCCTGTGATAAACAACGGAATAACCACTAGTTTATCAACACATCAGGCCCATCTTAACATTTTTTCCATTTTACACTAGAGCTTTTGGTGAATAATAACAGGAATTTAATTCTAACTTATATTTTAATGCTGAGGCAATGATGTTTTAATTAAAAGAGGAAATTTCTCAGGGTTTAAAAGTTAGCACAATATTCTCTGAGAATTTAAGGATTATTTGAGACAAGTCCTCCTCCTCAAAAACCATGATCAAAACTATTCAACCCCGATAAATTAAACTCACCATGCATCTTGTTGCTTTCGATAAACTCCTCGTCCTCCTTCAGTGCCTTGGGAGGGGTTTTAACATGAGCTTTGATGTTGTCATCCAGATACCAAGATTCATTCTCATCAAAGACCATGAAGAGCAGAGCAAACTCCTCAATCTCTTTCTTCAGCCCCAGCGTGCGAGCCAGGCTCTTCTTGCAGATGACCAGCGGCCCGATCAAACCACTGTACATGTCCTGCATGAGAAGACAATCAGATAGACTCTGGCTGCTTTCCAAAAGTTCTACAGATATAATTGAAGATACTTTCTTTGGACCAAATTCTAAGGCAGAATCCCATTTGCACTGAATGCATTTCAATGAAAGTAAATTATCCAAAATGGTGGACAAGTCAGGAGAAATGTTGATGAACTGCATTTCATATGCTACTGAAAAGTAAAATAAATGCATTCAGTTCATTTAAACTGGCCTGTTTTATATTTTGCGTGCTCCCAGCTAACATGCCTTTAGCTTAGCAATATGCTAACGTTAAACTCTGTTGAAAACAACTGTGACTGAAGTCTCCTTTGCACTTTGAAAGTTATAATGTCAGGAATGCTACACACAACACCATCAACTAAAAAAACAAACAAACAAAAAAAAAACAAGTTTGTTGGCGTATTGATTAACATTTGTATAACACAGTTTTACTACAAATACCATGGTTAAACTATGGTTAGTGTAGTAAAACCATGGTTAATTTGTGGTTACCACAGTTTAAAGGGTTCACCCAAAAATGAAAATTCTGTCATTAATTACTCACCCTCATATCGTTCCAAACCCGTAAGACCTTCGTTCATCTTCGGAACACAAATTTAGATATTTTTGATGAAATCCGAGAGCTCTCTGACCCTCCATAGACAGCAATGCAACTGAAAAGTTCCCAGGTCCAGAAACGTAGCAAGGATATCGGTAAAACAGTCCATGTGACATCAGTGGCTCAACCGTAATTTTACAAAGCTACGAGAATACTTTTTGTGTGCAAAGAAAACAAAAATAACGACTTTATTCAACAATTTAACGACTTTATTATTCTCCCCGAGTTACTCTCCAGAATGGCCAAAGATGGTAACTCGGGGAGAAGAATTGCTGAATAAATTATGTCATTATTGTTTTCTTTGTGCACAAAATATTCTAAATGTTCTTAAATATCTTAATTTGTGTTCCGAAGATGAACGAAGGTCTTACAGGTTTGGAACGCATGAAGATGAGTAATTAATGACAGAATTTTCATTTTTGGCTGAACTAACCCTTTAACTATAGTAACCATGATTTTTTTTTTGTTTTATTTGTATTAAAACCATGGTTAATTTTCATAAGGGATGAAAATGTACAGTTAGATGATATGAATTTATATGAATTCACCAGCAATTTTCCAAAATGTAAAATAGCTATGAATTGCATAAGACTATGTTGGTAGAAAGCAAGGTCATTAGGTTTTAGGAAACATCACACTGGTTTTGAACAAGGACTTTGTTTCAGTTGGTGAGAAAGGTACCTTGGTAACATCCACGGTGGAGTAATACGCTCCAACACTGCATTCCTCTTGCTGTTCTGTCGGCCCAGAATTCTTTGGGAGGTACCAGGTATAGGTCTGAGTTTCACCTTGAGTAAACAATACGTACATGACTTAATAAACAATATGAACTTTATTTTGTGTAATATTCAACTGTCAGATCTTACCTGGACGTGTCAGGGCCACCTGAGGACTGTCAGTTTTAACTCCATGGGCGTGTATGGAGTATGGCCTCTTAGCCATGTTCTTAAACACAATCTTCACCTTTTCTCCCACTTTACCATGGATCATGGGTCCTGAGATGAGCATATTTTGAAGGTTTACAAACATATACACCAAATTATGAGCCATCCATTGATGTACCGCATATTCTATTAATATTTACCCATAATTCCCAAGTGTTCCACGTCAGCAGATCTTTCCTTGGGTTTAGTGAAGCTTTCATCAGTGTACTCTCGGTACAAAACCTTCTTATATTTTGAACCAATGAATTTGCCTTCTTTCTTGAGGAACTCGTTACCTGGGCTGAATATATCAAAATGAATATGATTTAGAATTTGCATTTTCTATACTGACACACACACACACACACACACACACACACACACACAAAGTTTCTCTTTTCCTGGATGTTTCCTGAATGGTCTTTGTATATTAAATTTAGTCCAAAACTACACTACACTACAAACTAATCTACACTTAAAAGTTAGTTGGTCACAGTATGTCACAACTCACTCATTCGCTGATAATCTTACCTTTCATCATAAATCTCAAATATGATTTACATCCTCTGCTGAAAATACAAAAACAAACAAAAAAACAACAAAACAATAGAAACCATCACAGAAATTCTAATAGTTTCCACTACAAATACCATTACAAACATTACAAACCATCAACTTTTAACCATTACACCGATTAAAAATGGTTTCCTGTAATGTGTTTTGGGACGTATTCCATTATGATTTAGAGGGTTTAACAAGCCACCAATAGAAGGTGACCAATTACCAGTAGAAACCATTACAGTTTCCATTAAAACCAGTACAATTCCTATTATAACCAGTAAAACCATTACAAATTCTGTGGTAGTTTCTATTGCATTGGTCTCAAACTCAGTTCCTGGAGGGCCACAGCTCTGCAGAGTTTAGCTCCAACCCTAATCAAACACACCTGATCTGGCTAATCAAGGTCT
>JAFVLL020038339.1:84541-115733 GCA_021397915.2 Tor tambroides | reverse complement strand
TATTCTGATAAATTAAATAATTGTGCTTGTAAATGTCTCTTTGTATCCCCTTATTAAGCTAAAACACCTAATTTGAAAAATTTGCATTGCGCCCCTAAATTTTTTTAATGCGCTCCTAAATTTTTGGATTTAGGAGCACATGTGCTCCTTGGGGAAAAGGTAAGCGTCAAGCCCTGAACTGTTAATTTGACAATATTACAAAATGCGCTTAAGTGTGTTAAGAAACAGTCATGAAAGTGTGCTGTCATTAACATGTTTGATGTGTTATTACCGTGGTACATGTCCAAATAAAGGTGATTCTTTATGGTACTCTCTTTCTCGATCCTGTATTTGTTTTGTTCTTTGGAGTCGGTGGTTTCTGACTTGTGTTTGGCTGTTTGTTTGTTAGGGGACTACCTCGTCACCATTGAGGAGAAGAACAAGGCCACTTACCTCCGGGCCTACACTAACTGGAGGTACCAGGCTGCTGAGAAGACTCGTGTTGGGGTGCGTCTGCTGGGTCACCTCCTGCGGGGCTCGTCCTTCCGTGGGACTCCCAAAGAGCAAATGGAGATTATTGAAATCCCTCTGTTTGAGCCGCCGCTGTGTATGGCATGCTGCAGTCTTACTGGTGAGAAGACTTACACTGAAAACATTTTTAGATATTCTGTGTTTTGGTGACGTGTCTCATTTCAGTCCCTAGTCTCCTGTGTTGTAAATATTTTTAACCAAAATATTGTGAGCAGTCCTCAGCAAGGTCCTAAACACTGGGACACTGATGACTCAGTTTCCTCTGAAGCTGGTATGCAGTCTCGTATTTAAACGGCGTTGATCATTTTCAGTAACATCACTGTAAAATGCTTTTTAACTGATATTACAGTGTTGACTTGTTTTGTTTATCATACACTTGTAAAAGTTGGAGATGGTGAGTTTTTTTTAGAATTGTTTTTAAAAGAAGTCTCTTCTGCTCGTCAAGGCTGCATTTATTTGATCAAAATACAGTAAAATTGTGAAATATTATTACAATTTAAAATAGCTCTTTTCTATTTGAATATATTGTAAAATGTCATTTATTCCTTGATCAAAGTTGAATTTTCAGCAACAATTTTTCATACTCCAGTCTTTTTTTCATATCTAATAAATGACTTGCGTCTCAGAGCAAGCAGGCGATACACAATAAATGCAGTCATTGCTTTTGGAGGTGGATGCCTATTGTTTGGGAATGCAGTTGTGTAAGACAATTATACAGAAATACTTTGATGGCAGACATTTCAGAACGACCAAAACAACATTTCAGATGCTGTGCAACAAAATCAGTCCGCTGGTTAGTCAGGTTATTCCATCACCTCGTGCAATGTCACGTGATGTTTTGATGCACATGGAGGAATTTATTTGCAAAATGTGTTTCCATCTCCCATTATACGCATTAACCCTTTTTTGCACAAGTCAAAAACCATTTCAAGTGAGCGTAAAAACTTTTTTTTGCAAATTAAAGGGATTTTTTTTTTGTTTTTTTCAAAATTTGGCATTTCCATCACTTGTTTCTTATGCAATACTTCAAAATGCACATAAAAACAGGGTGATGGAAACAGCTAGTGAGCTCTTGATGTTCACAGGTTTTTACAGTGCATTGTGGAAACTTTGTAGACACCATTTTTAAAAAATGTTTTTTTTATTTTAAATGGTGTTCTTGTTGCCAGAGTGTTGCTAGGTTTTTCTAGGTGGTGTGTTACTTGCCAACGTCAAACGAGCCCACTCATAAGTCTTCTTGCGTTTCTTTGGCAGGTGATCTTCTAGTGGGCTGTGCCAAGAGTTTGGTGGTCTTCAGTCTGAAGCGGCAGACGCTGAGCGAGCAGCTCTCTGTGCTGGACTTTGAGAGGGTGCTGATTCTTCATATCCAGGGCTGGAGCCCGTCTCAGGTGGCCTTCTGTGCTGGATACGTAGCCCTTCAAACAGAGCTGGAGGTCCTGGTGGTAAAGCTCACCCGGCGGCAGAAGAGCAGCCGGACTGCAGAGGAACACACACTGCTCCCAGAAGATATCATGACTGAAACCAGCTTAGATGAAGATGCAGGTATTACTAACAAAAATAATCAAGCTGCAGGCTGTGTGCGTACTGTGCTGGTGATTACATTTACGTCAGTTGTATAAAATATATATTTCCTGTGAGATGCGTTTATGTAATTGAGTTACAAAATAAATGTAACTGTAATCTGTTACAGTTACTGAGAAAAAAGGTGTAATTAACAGTTACTTATGAAAATGTTAACGATTACAAAGGGAGTTACATCTGAATATTTTCACACACAAATTTAATTGATTTCTTTTCCAAATTGCACTGACTGCTCTAAAATATGAGACACCAATGAGTTCAGGACACATGCTTATTCAATAACTGTTTTATTTCCTATTTGGGTTTATGTATATGCTTTATTTTTTAAGAATAACTGTGTTTTGGCATTGTTAGATGCCAGTGTTTTGTGTCATAGCTATGTAAAGATTTGATTTCAAAAACAGCATCGTAGCTATTAAACTATATCGTGTTATGATTTTAAATCTGTATTTAACCTCAGAACAATCTCAAACTAAAAAGAGGTGCTAAAGTCTGATTTTGTGCTGGCTATGCTTTAATATTAAATTATTATAATCTTAATTCAAGTGATGAAGGATTTTGAAAGTCTGACAGTAATCAGTGGTGAGTACTACTGTAAGGTTAACCCTGCCTGCTTTAAATGTTTCAAAATGACTAACAGTTAAAAACATTCATTAGAAATTTAGAAAAGTAATCAAATGTAATCAGTTACATTAGGTTAATAAAGTAATTGAAATAGTTACACTACTCATTACATTTTAAATAGTGTAACTTGTAATCTGTAACCTATTACATTTCCAAAGTAACCTTCCCAACACTGTATATTTCTTAGAAATGACAAAAGATGGATTCAGCCCCCTCCATGAGCAAGAGGACTTCTTTCTGTTCCCAAAGCATCAGGAGATGTTGGGTAATGAAGCGCAGGAGTGTGGCGTCTCTTTAGTTCTGGAGCGGACCGGTATGGAGGCAGAGAGCCGAGGGGACATGAGCGTGGTTTACGTCTTATTCAGGTATAGTGACTCAGCTGCTTTCTGAATGTGCCGTGTTTGTTCACCAGACGTCACCTCTCTATTTTGCCCTGTCTAGGAGGTTTGCGCCTGATTTCTTTAAAGGTTGCAGCGTTGAGGAGACGCACTTGCATTCCTTACAGCTTCACCCTATGTTTACTGGTAAGTGAACTCTGTGTGTGCTACATTCACTCACCCTCGCCCTTTTGTTTTGGACTGAAAGGTTTCCTCATGATGTCTGAACAGGTAAACAGGAACAAGCCTCCATCTCCAAAGGTGGGGAACCTACTTGTATGTTTGTTTTCTTCTCCTTGCCAAACACTGGCTACATGTACAGCTTGAAGAACACCGTGGAGCTGGTGTCCACCTATCAGTACCCAGAAAAGGCCCATCAGGCTGTGCTCAGTGACCAGTTCCTCTACGTCATCACCAGGTATGACAGGTGATTCTCACTGTCCACAATACACAAACACACACACACACACACACACACACACACACACAATACACACACACACACACACACACACACACACATACACAGCACTTCCTGACATGTTTGCTGTCTGTGGGTGCTGTGATACACTCCATAGTGAGATGAGCAGGTTTTTAGTTAAAATGGACTTATTTTGTCATTAACAAAACATTTAAATATTTTGGAAGTAACCAGTGTTGTATTATGGTCTTATTCCATAGTTCTCTGGAGTACTTCATTTTGACTGGCCAAATGTTGGCATTTATGTTTAAATATTTGTACTGAAGCAATTTAGAAGATTTTGATTCAAATTTGAATTAAAAAGGTAAAAAGTTGATTGTGGTTGTGTTTGCTATAGGAATGCTCTCCAGTGTTTTACTGTCAGATGCAGTGCGGTAGCGGCTCGGGTCGATGACCCATATGTCGACACCACCATGAAGGTAAAGCAAGTCATCACGGGTTTCCTTGTTTTATGTATTTTTCTCTTATTTCACACCTGCGACGTTCCTTGATTCTCAGTCGTCTAACTACTGAGTATTAACCCCATAAAGCCTAATGTGATAGTCAAAAAATCATTTTTTTTTTTTTTTTTTGTCTAATTAAACAGTTTCTTGAATCTTTAACAAAATATATTTTTAGAAAAAGTTCCCATATGTGTTGTGCAGTATATGTGCAAATACATCAGGTTTTTATGACTCATATAGTATGATATAGGAGAATGTGGAGCTCATACTCAGCCCAAACTGAGCAAAAATATGCAATTTGGTGCAGTATATTCATGTGGACAAAAAATTATATTAATTTCTGATTAGATTCATAAATATCAGTTGTCAGTCTATATCTCCCAATAATAGTCTTAGTAAGATTATATTAAATGCTTAGTTTCATTATCAAAGCTCTGTAGTTTTTATTGTGGACATATAATGCAATACAATACAATGATGTTTGAGAGATGAATAAACAAATATTCCTCAAAAGCCTTGATGTATTATCATATTTGACTCATTTTTCTGAAAAATTATGTATAGCTAATCAGTAAACCTAAGTTGCTTCAGTCCAGAAAGTCTTCATTTTTAAATATTACTAACAATGTAAAGTTATTTTTGTTTACTTTATAAAAATCAGTGAAGATTTTACAGATAAAAAGGCATGTGAACCACAACCTGAAGGTGGGCATTTTTAAAATGACATTAAAAGGCCTTGCTAAAAAAAAATATATCATGTGGCTATTACTGTGCTGTTATTACTTAACACCGGATTTTTCACAGATGGTAAAATGGGTGAAAATGTCTAGGAAACTTACTCTGAAACAGGGACTTAATTCATATCTTGACAAATAAACATTGTAGTGGCTTAAGATGCGGTCACATTAGTGAAGTATAATTGTTTGTGGTGAATTTATGTGGAAAAACTCTGGCTATGAGCTAAGATTACAATCACTCAAAATACCTTATCAATCCTTCACAAGACCCTAAAACCATGGCAGTGATTTTTGCATGTTCAGGAACCACTAATATTCACTTCAGAACTAGCTGTCTGACTCTCAGTGTTTGAACGGTGTCTTATCAGGCCTGTCCGCCCATCACGATGGAGGTGTGTGCTCTGAGGATCCAGCTCTTCATCGGATTGAAGATTGTCTGTCAGGATGGAAATCATATCGTTCTCCTGACAGCAGCAGATGTGGATAGCAAAGAGGAAACGGAGAGACCAGCCCGCAAAAACACGTATGTGTTCACAGTCACTGCAGTTAAACACATTTATATCCTGATTACTCATATGGTTTGAATTAGGGCTGGGCGATAAATCGCTATAATATCGCACTCACGATTAGGTAAAAGCTGCGATAAGTTCATGCATATCTTTCAGTGAAGCCCAGTTCTGTGATCAGTAGTAAATCTCCATCCGAAGACCAGAGGGCGCTCTCGTGCCAAAACTCCATATATGCCCTGCAACTGCTTGCATTGATTCAACGTGACTAATAAACACACAACTACGACAATATATTGTTTATCTGAGTTCTTCTTATTATAATTTTCTTTATAATAAAGTATATAATAATGCAATGCCTTTATCACTGCTTAGCATACTATGAAATATGTTACGTACCTTATTCTGTGTAAGAAGCCACATCATCTCACAGAAGGATTTATTTCAAACACTCGACTGACGTTATGAAGGGAGTTTGGAGTAAAAACGTTATTAAATGTGGTATTTTCAAGTGCTTTCAGAAGGAGCAGTATTTACTACACAGAGCCGTAGTTCACTGAGAAGCTACGCAAACGATTTCATAATATCGATGATGTCGTCTGCGATTATTTTTTTGCGTTGCTTGTCAGTGAACTACAGCTCTGTGAAGTACATGCTGCTCCATCTGAAAGCAGGTGATGGAGATTTACTACTAATCACAGAACCGGCTTTACTGACAAGATGCACACGACCATCACATGCGATTTATCGCCCAGCCCTAGTTTGAACTGAATTAGAATTAATGATGCTGTTTGGTTTTGTAGATGTATGGTAGTGTCCTGTGTAAATATGTGCTGTGTAAATGGCCTGTAACTCTTATTGTAGTGAATCGAGGAAACACAGAACACTGACAGGCATTTTAGTAGCTGTAGGTCTAGAGCCGTCCTCAACGCCAACACTGGAAAGCCTTCTGTCCAGGTCCTTCCTGTAAGTTAGTGAGTAGCATGATCCTAACATTGGACTGGTCTGAAAAAAAAATTCCCCCTAACCCACTGTGAGTGTTACCTGCATGCGGTTATTCATAATTCATCTAACATCTCAGTTTTGTTCAGATATGACAGCTTTCACTGCGGGTCGAGACGTCCTCTTATTTAAAAAAACCCTTTAATGTATAACTGAATTTAACCAACCACAGCTAAACTAATCCTACAACCCCTTTCAGTCTAGGATTTTAACAAGTCATTCGTTGTCCCAGCAATTAAAAGTTTTTTATTGGTATTTGTATAAGGAAGTAACCTATTACTGACACACGTAGAGCAGTGTACATGGACTATGGGCCAGTTTTACTAAACAGGACAAATTAGCATTAGAGTGCAATTCCAAAACAGCGCCGATGGGCGTGGAAACTTCTGCGGGTGATTTACTAACAACACGCAAATTAAAGAACACAGGTGCGACATCTCATATTGACTAACGCAATATACAGTACCAAGTGCAGCACAAATTAGCCTAGTTGCAAATAAAGAAGCCACAGTACATTGAAAAGAACTGGAGGCCAAAGAAATGAAGGGTTGCAAGAAGTTTTGACAGACCTGGTATTGCATGACTCCTAGATGAGGGTTCAAGTCGTCTTTTATTTCCTGAAGCAAATTAAAAATAACATGGCTTGGCAAACGATATTTTGGTGTTCTTCTGGCATTCCAAATAAATGAATACGTGTGGAAAACATCCTCTCCTTCTGTCACGCACTCTCTGTTCTCTACGGTGCCTCCTCTAGAAACAATAATTGCAGCCATTTCAAGAGTAAAATAGTTTAAGACATACTTTTTTGGGCGTTAAATAATGGCGCAAATACCAGTAATTTGACGAGCACAAACGTTTGTAAATAGTATTGCGTGATTCATTTGAATACTGAAAGGGAAACTCCTACAAATGTATATTCAATAAGGTCAGGTGCAAAAATAACTGTGTCCACACCTTTTTCAGCGCTAATTCTTCACTGCGCGTCTTTGGTAAAACCTGACGGTACTATTTTAACCCCAACAGACAGTTTGTGTTGGCGCAAGCTGTTAGTAAAACTGGCCCTAAAGGTACGGTCATATTTGTAAAATTTTGTTGAAATTTATTGACCATTTTGTGTGCAAAAATGTCAATAGTGTAGTGCTGTATGAAGCACAGCTCACACAAAGTCACTTTTGAATCAAGCAGCTTTCTACTGGTCAACAAGGCAACCAATTGTGAAATCGGTTGCCCAAAATTTCTGATTGTGTGAGTTCCAATTGAAATGACTGGATTTCGCCTGTGAAAATTCATTGAACAATGATAAATGTGGCCACACCATAACTCAGTTGTGATCTGTGACTCTTATCATGTTCTTCTACGTTCCTCAGATCCAGGAAGACGTCTGTCTGCAAATCCGCAGAGCCGGCTGACAGCGGTCACGGCTGGAACCTGTATGTCATCACTTCTGTGTCCACACTGCAGCTCTACAGAGAAATAGTACTGTATCTTCAGCGGTCATATCAACACGCAAACCGTGTTTTAGAGTCAGATGTTGTTGGTCCTATATTTTATTCCGGCCAAGAACAGACAGGAAAATAATGTCTGACTGATGAGAAAAGCAGCAGACAGAGCTGGGTTACAGTAATTGATTACATGTAATCATATTCCAAAAATGAAGTACTTGTAATTAGATTAAATTACATTTGAAAATGCTCATAATCAGATCACAGTTACTTTTTTTATAGCTTAGGCTACATGATTACATATTACTCACACAATGGCAGTAAATTATTCATAATTTATTGATTCACCCAATTTTTTTTCTCTTTTAAATTTTCCTTTCTAAATGAACCCACCACGTATATACACTTTGAAAAACCCTGATCTAATTTTGTTTTAATGCATTTCATCATGTTGCTAACAAAGAATGGAATATATTTTCTTTCTTTTTTTCTTTCTTTTTATAAATACAATACACAGTAATCCCATTCAAGTCCATGTGATAAACAAGTTAGATCAAAAGTAATCTAAAAGTAATCAGAAAGTAGTCAGACTACATTACCTATAATGTGTAATCCATGTTATGTTACTAACTACAGTTTTCGTCATGTAATTTGTAATCAGTAATGGACTACAATTTGTAAGTAATCTACCTTTGTAAGTAATCTAGCACTTGAGACAGACAACAATACTTCTGTTTTCATATGTGACATTCATGAATGAACAAATCTGAAATCAGTTATGCCACAATTATAGTAATGTACAGGGAAAAAAATGTATATATGTATATGTATATATATATTAGTGCTGTCAAAAAATTAATCGCGATTAATCGCATCCCAAATAAAAGTTTTTGTTTACATAATATATGTGTATACTGTGTATATTTATTATGTATATATAAATACAAACACATGCATGTATATATTTAAGAAAAACATGTTATATTTATATATTAAATATATTTTTATATAATATAAATTATATGAATATAAATATAAACTTTTAAATACATGTAAATATTTTCAAAATATATACTGTATAATTTATTATTTATATATACAAAATAAATATATACAGAAGACACACATATATTGTGTAAACAAAAACTTTTATTTTGGATGCGATTAATCGCGATTAATCGTTTGACAGCCCTAATATATATATATATATATATATATATATATATATATATATATATATATTTTATTTTTTTTTTCGAAAATTTGTTTGCTGCTTATATCAGATAAGGATGGTAGAAAAAAATGGATTCTCCAGAGCATCGCGGTTCTCGCTTTGCTTGACAGTGTGTGGTTTCACCCTTTCAAATGCTCTATGAAGCCATCATTTACGTCATTTGGGTTGCAGTATAAATTTAAACTTTTTCCGAAAGGTGCTTGCAGCATATTAGTTCATTCTTAACATACAATTGTTTTTATTTTTTTTTATCAGTTTGATATTAATTCACAATTAATTGAGTTTTTTTTTTTTTTAACCACAGTCATGTTTCCCACATGCTTCACATTTTGAGTGTAAACACTCCTCATTGTTTCCATCAGGTGGAGTACAGTAAGCGATACGAGCAGTCGAGCCCGTTGTCTCAAAGCTGCATTCACCTGCTGAGCGAGGGTCACCTGCTGCTGCGGACAGCACTTCTACAGCAGGACTGTGAGACACAGCTGCAGGAGGCCTTTCAGGAGAGCTGCGCTCACTTAGGAGACTGCTTCAGCAGGTCAGCTGTGCCTCGTGATCGTGTGATATGTGAATAGCGCTTGCCAGTATCATTCTTTGATTTCATCTTTGCTTGGCAGGTTTGATAAGAAGGACTCTCATTTGGCTCTTCCATACTATAAGATGTCAGGCCTCACTGTGACTGAAGTTATCAAGAGAAATATGTCCATGAGCAGCGTCTCAAATGGTTACGGCAAAGGATTTATCTTCTTCCTGAAGCATTCGCTCTATGAGGAAACCATGGAGGAGCTTAGCCAGGTACCAGAGGAAATGCTAGTATCTCACAGATGGAAATTTTAGATATAGTGGTCAACCAAAATGGGATCAATGCAGGGTCAGAAATTAATGAGGGCTTGTGGCAAAAATGCCACCAAAATGAACAAAAGCGCCCCATAAATTAAAGACAAAGGGGCAAAAAATTAATTGCAAAGGGGCAAGTGAAATGTGAAAATGAATGTCCATTTGCGGAATTACATTTAGGTACGCTCACACTGCATCAGATTGCTTTTACACGCTGTTTTGAGTAGCGTTGAGCCTTGTAACCAATCGAACGCATTTCTCTTGAACTTAGGGATGCATTGGCCAATCAGAGGCGTTTCGAATCTTCAGTGATTATAACGGGAGTTTTGCGTAACTTGCGCTAGACTAGACTAACGTCACAGACCGCCATGTTTGTCCATGAGGCCAGAATGTGACGTGCCCAAAGCACAGACACAGAACAAAAACGTTTTTATGTTGTTTTCTATATGGATATTAATAATCATTATTACAGAGCTATAATCTACAGCCCTATGAGCTCCTGTTATTTTTTCTATGTATAATTTAGATACAATTTTAAACAGTCTATTGTTATTGACAACAGTTTAAAATATTGATTAAAGTAATTGGGGAAATTTAAGTATTTGACATTAAAGACAACATAGTATGGTAATTATAATAATAAGGTGATTATAAAAATTGCCCTCACGAATGTAAAACAAAAAATCAATTGGAGTGGAAAATATTGCCCCTTAAAAGATCATTTCTGATCCTGGGTCAATGTAATGTTAAAATGCAGTTCTCACATGTCAAATGAGCTGAAATTAAATGAATGATTATTATACATATTTATTTAGAGTTTACTTGTCAGGTTAAGCAAATGCAAATATAGAAATTAAGATAATCTCAAAATGATATTTATTTATTAAAATTTAGGCTAAAATTACAGTCAGACGACGCTTCTTGATTCATTCACTCATTATTCAAGTTTGGTTAGTTATGACCTGCAGGTTTGCATATCAGACAGTTGTTGTAACAGTGGTCCTGTCTCGTGTCGGTGCTGTAGGACATGGCTGATAAAGTCCTGGAGATCTTTAGTGTGGCTGAACCCGCTCAGCTTCCTCATGTGGTGAGCAGTCCGTCCATGCTGAACGCTGATCCTGACAGCGCCATGACCCACCTGAGACAGCTGGAGGCCTCCGGTGCCCCGTCCATCACCCTGTCCCTGTGTATCGCCTCCCTGGCCCTGCGCAAGGGTGACCTGCACAGCTACAGGCAGCAGATGGACCGCCACGCTGAGGTCTGTCATCAGGAATTCATGCATTACATCCAAAGACACATATCTGAACGTAGGGTGTGGAATCGAAAATCAATTCCAATTCCAGAATCGGATACTTGTTGTAAAATTAAAATTTCAATTCCAGCTATCAATTCCTGTTTATTTGTATTTGTCTTTGAATCATTCATTCAAGAGATTCATTCAAAAACACTGATTCATCCAGTAATGAAACAAGTCAATCTTGAGTGAGTCATTGAATCATTCATTCATAAATTCCATGGGATTTAGTTGTCTAATATTTTTTCTTCAGAATTGTGAGAGAACTACAACCTCCATTTGAAAATAAATTAATAAAAAAAAATATATATATATATATATATATTAGTGGTGTCAAAATTAGCGCGTTAACGCATGCGATTAATTTTTTCTGATTAACGCGTTAAAAATATTTAACGCAATTAACGCAGGGGTGGGGCTAGGGTTGGCCACATTGCCCAACTGCTGCCTCCGTCTCTTTTTTCTTGTAAGGTCTAGTTTATTTAGATGCAGAACGTCTTGCAAGCCGCATCAATGGAAGCGTTTCAGGCGCGCTCTAACGTCGCCTCCTTGGTAGCGAGTCAAACGAGCGGAAAAGATGCTGTGCTTGCCCTGTGCGCGCTCTGGCTCTACGCACAGGTGCCGGCGCGCTGTAGCCTGTATCATTTCATATCAAACAGCGAAAGAAACTACATGCATGCAATGTCCTAGTTATGCCGTCAGTTAAGGCATGAACTTACCAAAAAGGCGATTAAAGCTGCCTTAAAACTGCGTGCATATATGCGTCACATTTAAGAACATGTCTCTGAAATGGTTTTAAAAACTGTCCTGAGGTACCCCAGTACTGTCTCCCTCATCTAAAACACCCGATTCAACTCGTCCGCTCATTAGTAGAGACTTTAAGACCTGAAGTGGGTCAGAAAAGGTAAAGAGATTTGTGAGAAAATAAGACGCATGTCAGATCCGCGTCACGTTCAGCAGCAGCAGCTTTTAAAGCTATAGCAGGCAAATAAGCTAATAACCAGCTGCTGTGATGTCTATTAATCCAAGAACCAAAGAAAAAAAGAGGAAATCAATAACTTTTATAGCTTTAAGGGGTTCATCTATATTTAATTAAGAATTTAGTGTTTGGTAAGTATTCATTTTCTGTATATTTCTGCTGAAGGGCACAAGTAGCTAAATATGTCGTTTATTATAATGGGTTCATGTGAAGATTGTTTCAAATTCACTTAAATTAGAAGTTAAGTCTAATAAATGTTAAAACTGATAGCTCTCACTTATACTGTAATGCTGAATGGCTACAGTCAATGGTTAAATATTCAGGGGAAAAAAACAATTTTATAGAGACATCAGTAGTACTGATATCAGTGATGCTGGCCTTCAATCATAAAAAAAGATGCCATTAAAGAGATATTAAAAATGTACTGTCTTTATGTTGTTTGTACATTGTACATTTGAAGATTGAATGTGAAATTATTGCAGTATAAAAGTATATTTCAAAACTTTAATGTTAGGTGGAATTAATCGCGATTAATTTTAGAAAAATGTGCGATTAATTAGTTAATTTTTTTTAATCGATTGACAGCACTAATATATATATATATATATATATATATATTTTATTAATTTAAATTTATTTAATTTTTATTAATTAATTAATTTATATATATATATATATATATATATATATATAATACAGAATCGTGCAGCTCTATTTTGCACACAAACAGCTCTTAATGGAGTCCAGTTTTTATGTAGCCGTCTGATTTTTGTTCATGGTACTCAGCAGCAATTAAATGTTCTGCAAAATGAGACAGAGTAAATATGTTTGATATCTAAATGTTTGACTTCTTTTTTTTAACCACATTAGAGTCGAAACTGGGAATCGATAAGAATCGGAATCGATAAGCAGAATTGGAACTGATAAAATTCAAACAATACCCAGCCCTATGACTGAAAACATGTCTCTTCACTGCTGTCTCCAGATGCTGCAAGTATGTGGCTTCATAGAGGAGCCCAAGCTGCTGCTGCATGGCAGAGGGAAGGCTGTGATGCCCACCATACTGGCCCAGCATCTGCGCGACACACAGGAGGGGCTGCTGGTGGCAGCGGTCGTGGCGCTGCATGAGAACAGCAAGATCAGACTGGAGGAGGCCGATCTCTTCTTCCAGGTACATGCAGCACGCAGAGAGAGACGTGTGTGTGTGTGTTCATCTCTCTCTTAGGAGAAACATACTTTATTGGAATGTCTTAATGCAGGTAGAAAACCTTTTTTATGAAGTATGCTCATTCAGGTATGGAAGCCCATTTCCAACACTTGATAAAAAGTAAAAAAAAAAAAAAAAAATATGTGATGTATTGTCAAGTATGGTGACCCATACTCGAAATTTGTCCTCTGCATTTAACCCATCCAAGTGCATGCACACAGTAGTGAACATACACCCGGAGCAGTGGGCAGCCATTGCTCCAGCGCCCGGGGAGCAATTTGGGGTTCGGTGCCTTGCTCAAGGGCACCTCAGTCATGGTACCGCTGGTGCGGGAATTGAACCGGCGACCTTCTGGTTACAAGCCTGACTCTCTAACCATTAGGCCACGACTTGCCCGTCGTGATTGGGTAATTGCAGCTTTTTTTCTCACAATTCGGACTTTTTTTCTTGCAATTGTGAGGTTAGGTTTTGACATTCTGACTTCTTTTCTCAGAATTGCATGATACAAACTCACCATTCTGACTTTTTTCTCTGCATGATTCAAACTCGCAATTTAGAATTTTTCTCAGAATTGTGAGTTATAAACTTGATTTTGCAAGAAAAATGTCAGAATTGTGAGTTATCTTGCTGTTCTGACTTTATTTCTCGCAACTGCAATTTTGAGAAAAAAGTCAGAATTGCAAGCAGGGCTCTGAACCGGTTCAAGGAACGAAAACGAAAACCGGAAACGAACGAAATTTTGACAGGAACAGAACCAGAACCGAAATCAAATTTTATAGTTCCGAACAGAATCAAAAATTTGAAATGGCCATTAACCGGTTAATAACGTTATTTTATCGTTCCATTTAATATTTGAAATTTCCTGTCAACCAATCACGAATTCAAGTAGTAGGCTACGGCCTATATTGCAAATGTGGCGCTGACGCATCCAACGCGTGAAATGCCCGCCGCGCTCAGCTGTGAGCTCATCACAGGTAAGTCGCAATGGCAATGCACCATTAGTTTATCCGAGGATAGTGTAAGATGGATTCAACAGATCACATGCACCTGCAGCGCTTCCGTGAACGGAGAAAACAGAATAAAACTATAGGCTTACATAAAAAGGAATATGTATAGGACGAAATATATTTCACTTAAGTCATTGACAGATTAACAAAACAAAACAAACAAAAAAAAGAGCTGAGTTTCGGTTTATTGTGACATGATCCAAAGTTCAGGAAAGGAAAACGACAGCAGAAAGTAGTTTTCTTTACAAGAGCTTGACAGTTTTGAATGTCTTGCTTCTGTCTGTATACAGTATGGCTATCGCGCCGGCGCTTGACCCGCACACAGACAACATATTTTTTGCGATATTGCAGCCTGTTCATTATCAAAATTCATTATCAAAGTACTGTTAAAGAACCATATAGCCTAATAGCACTGCTCCATTGTACAATCTGTTGCATCAGCGTGACCACTGATATGCGAAGGATGATGATCGATGCGAGTGAAGCACAAAGCCTATTTCATAAATAATAATATTTTAGGATCCAGATACATCACGAGTATAAAAACATTTGGATACGTGCCGAATGAGAGGTAGGCATCAGTTTCACCTGAAATTAATTTGTTTTTAGCTTTACATTTATAGCCTAAACGCTTTAAATCGCCTTAACTTTAGAGGATTTGTTGTGGAGAGAAGGGAACTTTAACTGTTTATAATGTTTGTAAACATTTTGCTTTTACCGGCATTTTAGTCTACATTATTTCTGAATGTAATCATAAAATGCGACTTGCCTGGTTTTTTTTCCCCTCTCAAAACACAATTTTAGCTATAAGAGCGTTGCAGTAAACATTTTTTTTTTTTTTTTTTTTTGCAATGCAGCAAACATTTTTAAATATCTTGAAAAAAATATGTTAATGTCCATAAAGCGTTAGCAGATTTTTTCTTGTTTAGTAGGCTACATTTGGCCAAAATCTATAAAAGAAGATGCTGTACGATTAAGCGCAGCGGGTTAAGATACCAGATTTTCTGTGTTATTGTTTTTTTTTTGAGTAAATAAAATTTGAGTACTTTATTAAAATTTGAGTACTTTATTATTATTATTATTATTATTATTACTGGCAAAGAAAATAAAAAAAATAACATTATTAACCGGTTTCGGAACGATAATAACACACGAGGAACGCAGGAACAGAAACGTTAAAATATCGATTCTGCTCGGAGTGAACCGATTGAATTTTTTTTTCGTTTTCAAGCCCTGATTGCAAGTTTATATCACACAATTCTGAGAAAAAAAAGTCGGAATAACCTTTTTTTTCAGTGGTGGAAACGGGCTTCCATAAGGACCTGTTTAGTAAGATTTTACCAGAAAAGATTAATGTAAAAAATCTTGTATAATTTTAACTGCTGTATTTTTGTGTTTACTTGGTTTTTATTTTGTGTTTATGTAACTCTTGTATTATTCCAACTCAGTTTTTGCCATGAAGATGGCAAACACGCTGACTTGGCAATAAAATGAATAACGACCACTCTCTCTCAGGAGCTGTGTAAGGATGGTGTGGAGGCTGACAGCAGGCCTCAGTTGCTGGTGGATTTCTGGGAGGCTCTGTTAGTAGCGTCCTCTCACGAATCCACCATCCAGGAGCTGCTGTTTCGTCTCACGTCCGTCTATATCGACCGTATCACGCGCAGAGATCGCTCCGCCGTCAAAGCCCTCAAAACTGCGGAGGATCTGGTGAGCGAGATAATGCACCCTAACACAGCAGGTGTTAAGAGTGGTTGTTACATGTTTCTAGTTGATTACTAGAGTGTTGTGGGTATTTGCTAAGGCAGGGGTTTTCTAACTGGGGTCCGATGACCACCAGGGGGCAGCAACTGAGTGCTGGGGGGTCTGTGGAAAAGTTTAGAGAATAATTATTAAAAAATGTCAAAATTAATAGATAATAAATCAATAAATAAAGAGACAAATTTTGATAAAAATAACAAATAAAAAAGTAATCTAAATAAATACACTAATATGTAGTATAGAAAAACAGTACTTTTGAGTAGAAAAAAAATAAATTTTTTTACTAATATTTTATACAATTATAATATTTTTCCACAGTATAAATTGGGTCTTTACATATGACAATATATACCCAGATATCTTTCTAAATCATTATTATATTTGGCATATTTTTGTTTGGCATCAAAAAGATTGAAAACCTCACAGGATATATATATATATATATATACACACACACACACACACACACACACACGTGTGTGTGTGTGTGTGTGTGTGTGTGTTGTAGGTATTACATACATGTTTTTCGCATGTTTTAGCACTTTCTAGGGTGCTATTGCTTTTAAAGTTGTCAATTGATTTTATTTAAAATTAACTAAATAATCACATTTAATCCTGATTAATCACATCTGACATTCAAAGTTGTAATCATAAATGTATTTTGACATTGAATCTCCAAATTAATGTGGAAATCACATGAAGTCAGTGTTTTAAATACTTGTAACTAAATGCTATGAATGAAGGCCTCTGATACTATTACTGATGCCTCTATTAATTAGTTTCTTTTTTTTTCTTTTTTTTCTGGGGATAAAATGAGTGATTCCAGCATAATTAAAAGTTAAAATGCGAGTTAAAAGTTAAAAAGCCCATGAGTGTTTGTTATACTATCTGTTGCTGATTTTTCATCATGTGAAAATTGTCTGATCACAGTAATAGTACACATCTCCTCAATAAGACATGATTTGATCGTTTGTAGCACAAATGATGCAGGAGACTGCTCTTTAGTACCCAAAGTAAAAATCCAGTTTAAACAAAGTTTTCAAATCAATATGAACACAAGCATTAGTTATTCTTGCCTTAGCAAACACGGCTAATTAAGAAAACTATAAGACTAATTAAGAAAACTATAAGCTAAATTAGGTATAAAAACTGTGATGTTCCTTAATCCAGTTTAAAATCTATCAAATGTTTATCCATGTCCAGATAAACTCCTGCTCTCATTATGGGATGTTGTATCCATGGGTGAGCATCCTGACTCCTGTCCATGACCATCAGGAGGACCTGCTCAAACTTCAGGTGTGTACTGATATATTTCTCTCTTTCTGGCAAGCGATATCATTAAATGATGTAAATGAATGTCAAGGACCTCTGGGAAGTGCAGTAAAAGGCCTAGTTTAACCTCAGATTAGGGGTGTGCGATAAGACGATTTTTGATCGTGGACGATAAAAATGTCTCCAATATCTGCTTTTGAAGAAATATCGTAGTATTGTCCTACAGCGCTCATTATATCAGCTGCAGTTCTGGCGCCTCTGTCTAAATATACTGTACAACGGCATACGTTCACATTAGTGTTAACTCAGTGGTAGAGTTACTCATTCACAATCACAAAAGTACATTATTTGCATGTGCTTTAAAGCCTTACCAGTTAAAAGTTTTCATTCTGGCGTGCATTTTTTGTCAGTGCTCGCACTAAAAAACCCTGTCAAAAAGCACCTAATTACTGAGCTAAGTTATCTTTTGAGCTAATACTGTCAAAACACACAAGGCTCACATGTAGACTCAGTTGGTTATGTCTAAAATGAAAGTAAACAGGAGAAAAGGGGATGCGTGCCTGTATATTAGATGCGTGCAGCTCTTAAAGGAACAGTGCTAAACATGCTGCCGACTGTCATTAAAGGGATAGTTCACCCTAAAATTAAATTTCTGTCATTATTTACTCACTCACATGTTGTCCCAAACCTGTATTTATCTCTTTCTTGTGCTGAACAAAGAAGATATTTTGAAGAATGTGGGTAACCAAACAGTTGCTGGTCCACATTGAATTAGTAGGGAAAAAAAATACCGTGGAAGTCACTGTGGACCAGCAACTGTCTGGTTTTCCACTTCCTTCAACATAGCGGAAGAAAGAAACTCGTTCAGGTTTAAAACAACTTTTGAGTGAGTAAATGATGGTATAAAAATAAAACACTATGACAGAATTGACAGACAGATGACAGAATTTTTATTTTTGGGTGAACTATTCCTTTAACGTTAATAAAACCACAAAATACAAAGAGAAAAATCACTCACTAATCTTGACTGAAAAACTTTAATACAGTTGCTTTAATAGGAATCAATCTATATAGTATTTTATTTTTATATTTGTTCATTAAATTTCTTGAATGCTCCTAATAAATAAACCTATTGTTCTTGAAAATAAAACACTGTTTATTTGTATATTATGTGTATTTGTAATGTGTATCTTTGTTCTTATTTTTTAATAAGAAAGATAAAATAATGACAAAGATTTTTATCTTTGCCCTCTTTGGCCTAAATGTCTGCCATGCTTTTGTTATACTTTGTCACCTTGAAAGGCTTTGTCTTTATAATCGGGAAATTAGTTTGGCTCAGACAACTTGCAAAATAGTAAAACCAACATGACAAAGAATGGTGATAAAATCGTGAATCGTGATATTCTAAAAAAAAAAAATAAGCATGATATGATACTTTTGCCATATCACCCACCCCTACCTCAGATCAGCAGATCATTCCTGGACACTGCTTTAAAAGGACAGTTTGCCCAAAAATGACAAGTTTGTCCTAATTTACTCACCCTAGTGTCATTGTCGATTTCTTCTTCTTTTTTTTTTTCTTAAGTATTTTTAATTTCCAAAGCAGCAAAGTAGATTGCTTAGATAAATTTGTGTAAGTCCAAATCAAATGACATGTATACTCATGAAAGTACAACAGCTCACATGAAAAACATTGTCACAGTTGCAATTCAAATCAGAGGTCCATGGAGACAATAGAGTAGAGCCATACAAATATAACTTTGTTTTCCATTTATTACTTATGCTGAAATTATTCTTATGATTTCTTTCTTATGCAGAACACAATAAAATATATTTTGTGTAATGCTGTCGTTCAAATAGTCTCCTCTCTGTGTGCAGTCTCTGCTGTGCGGCCCAACGCTGGAGGTCTCCTTCATCCTTCCTCTGCTGGAGCAGCTGTCCGACTCTGACAGCACCGGTCTCAGTGTGCATGTGCTCTGCGCCACCAAACTGGCCCAACACGAGACATCCATCCACAGACTGCTGGACCGATGCCCGCAAGCCATCATCTCCTACGCCAACCATGAGCTACAGAACCACAAGCTGGTACAGACTTCACTACTCTAGTGATGATGCTTCTTACCCCGAGAGCAAGCAACCATTGAATCAATGTTAAAAATTGTTGATTTGTCAGTGTTACTTGTTCCTTAACATCAACATCAACATCACTTTTGCACCTAAAATTAATGCTGATTTTTTTTTTGAAATTTCAACAAACCATCATTATTGCGACCAGTGTTTGCTTTAGTTGGGCTCTTGACTCTTGTACTTTAATGTTAGGTTTTCATTGTCACTTGTAACAATGTGCTGAAATACATTTGTTGAGGCAATGAAAACTAAGATCCATTGGGATCAGGTGACGGTGATAGTAATCATTGTGAGGCTATTTAAATAAATGCTCACAAGTAGGGATGGGCGATATCTTATTGTTTGCGATATACCGGTAAAAATTCTCCCCACGATAAAAATTAGTCTTGCTGCGATAATAAGGATAAAGTCTAGTTGTTGACATATTTCCGTATCCGGAAGGCAGAGGTGAAATTGAGGAGTTTATCGCTAAACGAGTGATACAATCTGGAACTGGTTTGGTCAGGGCTGTACAGTGCACAAAAAATCGGTCTGAATAAGTGTACTACAGTAGCATGTGCGTGATACAGTTTTGCATGTGTAATGAGCCTGTTTACAAACCTGTTGTCCAACAAAGATATCATTTATTGACATGCTTTTTCTCCAAATTAACTGAAATAGTTGAGTGTTTGAAATAACTTTTTTTGTGACCAGACATGGATGCACATTACAGAATGATAGTATTATATACAGTGATAAAGGCTATGTCGATTAGCATTACATTAGAAATATACTTTCCTTGTAAATATACCCAAGATTGCTTGAAGAACACAGATAAACCATATATTTTGTGCAGTCGTATGTTTATTGTCTTCAAGTTTCTGTTGTGCGTTTTATTCAGCGATAACTGGATATCTTTGTCCATATTAGGCCCTGCGTCACAATGTGCGTACTATCCATCCTCAGTTCTATGTGATATTAGTAATTCTCAATACTATTTAGGGCAGATAGGGTGGATAGTATGCACAATGGGATGCAGGGAGGGATTTCCTGGAGCATGGTCAGTGCTATTACTTCTGCTATGCATATGTGGAGTTTCTGCGCAAGGGCGCCCTCTGGTTACTAGTATGAATTAAACAGTCAATACATTACGTGTATTTTAACACCCTATTTTGGGTAAAAAGAGGAAAGATAATACTTTTCTCTAAAGAAACAGGATTCCCTGAATTATCGTCATTGATATCGTTATCACAATAAATACCAGACATATCGTCATATATTTTTAAGCCCATATCGCCCATCCCTACTCACAAGTGTGTTGTGTTTTTATGTGTGAATAATGTATGATACTGCAGTGTGAGATTAAAGCTGTTATACTCCCATGAATTAACAGAAAATACAAAAAAAAAAAAAAAAAATCATTAAATTGCTCAGTCAATTAGACATCAAGAATCAGCGTATGAAACTCGACAATGGTGACAGTCAACAAAAGAATGAATTTTATGCTGAAATGCATGCTGGGTATCAACATAGTACAAAACTCATTCATGACTCCCAGCATGCATTGCGGTTGATCTGTTTATCTGCATTAGTTTGATGATTGTCACCTTTGTTGAGGTTTGTATGATGAGTGCTGATGTCTAAATCTTTCTGTATGTTTGCGAAAATATGTATGTTGCGTTTGTGAAACAGAACATTTACATCAGTAATGAAAGATCAACTTCAGCACTTTTTAGTATTAGAAGAGTTTATTTGCAAAAACAGATAACTCCGTTTTTTTAAATTAGTAAAAATCATGTTTTTGTATGATGTTATAATGTTTTTATTGTGTTATTTAGCTGTATTTCTTGGATATTTTTTAACCTAATCAAAATAACCCAGTTGCGGTATGATTGAGATTAATTGGAATGCACACTGAAAAGACGTGATTTTTGAAAACTGTTAAAAACAGAGTTAACTGTTTTTGCGAATGAACTTAACTTTAAAACATCTCTTTCTTTATTAATGCATAAGTGTTTATATTGAAACACTATTGTGAGCACTGAAAGAGAATTAACTTAATGAAAAGCAAGAGTCAAGAGCCCAACTAAAGCAAACACTGATCACAATAACGGTGCTTTGTTGACATTTCAAAATTTTTTCAACATTAATTGCGGGTGCAAAAGTAATATTAATTCAATGCCATTAACATCGACAAATCGACTATTTTTAACATTGATTCAGTGGTTTTCCCCTGCTCTCTTGCTATCTAGGTAATATGGGTGCACTGCATTCTCAGTGTTACTGGCCAAAATGGAAATAAAATAAATGAAAATCTAATCTACATAACTACTCTCTCTCCAGTCTCTGTGGTGGCAGAAGCTTTTCCCTGAGGTGTGTGACAGGATAAGGATGACAGGAAATGACAACACCATCCTCCTCTCAGCACTCAAAGGTAGCAGCTGTTTTATGCTTCTGCACACGACTGAATGAATTCTGCTGCTTATGAAAACGTTGACTCTTTTTTCACAGAAACTCTGGTTGTGTCGGCCAAGGAGCTGAACCCACTGGAGTTCCTGGACTTGTTGCCGGATGATGGAACGGCTCATTTCTTCCTGCCACATCTACTTGAATGCAGCCAATGAAATCTCATGAAATTTAGCATTTTAGACAATCAGTGAATCAACACTAAACCTGTTCAAAGACAAGATCTGATCTGCATTCTTCCTGCTGCTTTGAATGCTGATAGCCAAACAATAATTTGTTCATCTCATTAGTCATGTGTGACTGCTGTGAACATGATCTGATCAGAAGTATGCGTTACAATCATTCATATAGACTGGAACATTATTAAGTTTACTTCAAAAACAAGTACTCTCCTTATTATCAGAACAAATTTAGATTACATGTGTATATATATATTTTTTGGATTGTTAGGCATGTACTTTTTTGCTCGATTGTTTGTCAGATATTTGTGTGCACATTACCCATAATGCAGCTGTCATCTCATTTCATCTGATTTTTCAGAATGAACATTATAAAGTGTCCTTTTTAAAAAAATTTTTTAAAATTATTATTATTAAATTACTTTCAAATACAGAATCTTGTGTGCAGCTGATTTTGTAAATGTTCTTTTCTGTGTATATTTAGATTTTAAAGCTACAGTAACAAAATTCAAGCCTTCCTTTTAATAATTTCTTACTAAATCAACCCTATTTAATGTCTTCTTGCAAAAAAGAAAAAAAAAACTTCATAACCTTCTGAAACTACTTTTATATAAACAATATAGTATATTTAGAGGCCATTTTTCACCATCTAATCAAATTTGTCAGATTAAAGAAGTAACTTTTAATGGCATGTTGACTTTAACAGTATTTCTAAGCAGGGCAGGAATGTTTTTCTGCTTGTTTGCAAACACAAAATAACTCAAAGAACTAGAAGTGTTTATTTAAAAAAAATCACGGGCAAGTATTAACAAAAACCTGGTCTTCCAGTAAATTTACGATCAAAACAAACCCAGGAAACGCCTCCTTTTTCCTGAAAAAAAAAACAAAAAAACATTTAGTTTGTGTAGCTGGTAAAATATGCCCAAATTAACCAGAAAACAAACGTTTGTGTAACTGGAATTCTCATGTCAACCACAACATGTGACAACATGCCTTGCTCTCCCCTTTATGTATTAAAGAGCTGAAGAGTAATTTTTGCATAACAGTGTAGTAACCCTGGTGAAAAACAAGTACACGTCCATAATGTACTTAAAGTGCTCTATTTTCGCAGGCTAATTTTGTACTTAATATACTAAAAATACATAAAAAGAACATAAATATGTTCTTTAGTACTTCTTAAGATAAACTTAAGATCATCTAAGTGTACTCAACAGTGCTATTTTGAGACACTATGAATATGAACTAAAATGCACTTTTAACATACTATCTGTATTTAAAAAAAAGGATTTAGTTAGCACTTGTAGCACACTTGAACCCATCTTTCATACACTAGTACACTCAAGTGTACTACAAGTGTACAACTACAATTTTTAAATACAGAAATAGTATGTTAAAAGTGCATTTTAGTTCATATTCATGAATCGTTTTTAGTCTATCCATTGTGGTGTTCCTCAGGGATCCATTCTTGGCCCTCTTTTGTTTTCCCTCTACATGCTTCCTTTGGGCTCAGTATTCCAGAAACATAACATTAAATATCATTGTTACGCTGATGACCTCCAACTATATCTTCCAATCAAACCAGGAAATGACTCTTCATTAGATCATCTTTTCTTATGCCTTAATGAAGTCATGATCTAGATGACAAAAAAAACTCTGCAACTGAATGAAAATAAATCCAAAGTGCTTCTACTGGGTCCTGCTGCTACTAAAAACTCCATTAAGACACAGTTAGTTTTTTTAAGTAATAACCTAAACAGTCATGCGAAAAATCTTGGAGTCCATTTTAAACCTCTCCTACAATTTGACAAGCATGTAAATGCAGTTGTAAAGAGTAGCTTTTTTCATCTCAGATCAGTGGCAAAAGTGAAGCACTTTCTTTCTAGTAAAGACCTTGAAATTGTAATTCATGACCTAATTTCCTCTCGACTGGATTACTGTAACTCTTTGTACACTGTCTCGGTTACAGATGGTTCAAAATGCAGCAGCCAGGTTGTTAACAGGAACTAAGAAAAGGGATCATATCTCCCCTGTCCTTGCCTCATTGCACTGGCTCCCTATAAAATTTAGAGTTGACTTTAAGGTCTTTCTATTTGCATACAAGGCATTGCATAATTCTGCCCCGGATTATATTTGTGATCTCCATATACAGCCTCTAGGTCATTCAGATCTTGTGATCAGTTACTTTTATCTGTCCCCTGTTCTCATTGTAAAACAAAAGGTGATCGACCTTTCTCAGTAGTTGCCCGAAAGCTGTGGAACAGTCTACCATTGAACATCAGAGCTTCTCCATCACTGGATGCTTTTACATCCGGCTTAAAGACTTATTTTTACTCTCTAGCATTTAAGTGATGCTGTATATGTACTTTAAATAGTTCAATTGGTGTTAAATTGTGTTTTATGTATTAACTTTTTAATTGTTTTTGATACTTGTTTTATTTTTTATAATTTTTTTTTCACCCTTTTCTCTTTTAAATTTAGATTTATTTATTTTTTTATTGTAAAGCACTTTGGATCAACTACGGTTGTGTTAAACTTGTGCTCTGTAAATAAAATTGGCCTTGCCTTGCCTATATTAAGTACAAAATTAGTGCGCGAAAATTGAGCACTTTTAAGTACATTAAGGAAGTGCACTTGTTTTTCACCTGGGAAAACATGTTATTCTGTCTTGTAGATCCAGTTACTGAATTTAATCTCATGAACACGGAAACTCACCATCTTTCTCGAGTACGGTGTATGTGGTCTCCATTCCGGCCTGGATGTGGTCAGTGACGTGGCAGTGCAGGAGCCAGGTGCCAGAATACAGCGGACGCATGGTGACTGTCTGGAACGTCCCGGGGAACAGATCCAACACATCCGCTCGATGTGTGCCGCTGACCTGCGGGAAAAGTACAGTCATCACACTCAAAGCCGTATGCAGGTTTTTATTAACACCAAGGTCCCAAAATGGAGATTTGTAGGGGGGTTCGGGGCATACTTCCCTAAGAAAATTTTGATTTTCCTGACCTACATGTGTGCATGTTTTAAGGCTCATAATATAGGATAATAATATAGGTTTAAAACCAAGTCAGTGGGCAGTAGTAGCATAAATTATTTTTCAAGATAAGAGATTCTTAAACATGAGAATCAGATTAAATGTTGCAATGAATGATGCATTCTACAAACTGGAAACAGAGAAGATATAGTTTATGTTTATGAATTTAATAAACTCAGTTATAATTATGCTGCTAGCCTTCAGTAAAATCACGTTTAAAGTGATTAAACATGAATATTATTTTATTTTATTTTTATTCACACTGATAGAAATTAATATTTTCCAATAAGTTTAAACTGATTTTTATATTTAATTTTTACCTTTATAAAGCCATTTTTTTTCTAAAAGTGTCCATTATCTTTTGAGTCAAATTCTTACATTTGATCATTGAATTAGAATAGTAAGACATTTGGGCTGTTACCAAGCAAATTAAATCAACACGGAAGCTGCATCTGAAGTGGCATTTAGATGTATTTACACACTGTTTAATGAATGCATTTAACCTGCAATTACAAATGCATAAATAATGTTTTGATATATTAAACATAAAACGTTGAATTTGAAATTTAAAACATGAAAAAAACGGAAAAAGTTGAAATGTGAAAGTAAAACCGCCAGTAGGTGGCGGCAAATCACTGTTAATATCATTTAAACAGTTGATTCATTCAGGAACGAAACAGTGATCATGTTGATCAGAGACGCAAAACAGTGCTGTGGCTGTGTTTGGAATTATTTTGTTGTCGAAATAGAGCAAAAACAGGCAATATGGTGTCTAAAACCTCTCTTAATTAACTTCTGTAGGGTTGTTTTGAATGGTTTTTGCAAAATACTCGATAATGTCAAATCGCACATGATGTTATCGCAGACGATGTATATCGCACACCCCTACCGCTAAGGCATCTCAGATGAGACGATCTGTTATCTTGGCTTTTTACTGCAGCACCAAAGCAGAATTAGGCTAATAAGGTAATTATTTTACAACTTTGTACGGCCCTGATCACACTGATGCTCTGGAAGATATTTACATTTCATGAAGAAAATGTGAATAGGATGGATGGATGGATGACCTTGTAGTCAAAGCTGTGGCCGTGGAAGTGTACAGTGTGTATGTCCACCTCGTTTCCCATTCCCATCAGATACCAGTACACTTTATCTCCAACCTTCATGTTCAGGCCTTTAAGATTGCCGTAGACTAAACCATTGATTCCTGTGATAAACAACAGAATAACAATTAATTTATCATCAACACTTCTTAAGATTTTGCCCATTTTACACTAGAGCATTTGGTGAACAATAAAAACAAGAACATTGCTTATATTTTAATGCTGATGCAATGATGTTTTAGGTAAGAGAGGAAATTTCTCAGGGTTTAGCAGTGCTAACAGTACAATATTCTATTAGATGTTCTCAAATATTTGAGACATGTCCACGTCCTCAAGAACCATGAACAAAACTATTCAACCCAGAGACACTGAACTCACCGTGCATCTTGTTGCTTTCAATAAACTCTTCATCCTCCTTAAGTGCCTTGGGAGGGTTTTTAACATGAGCTTTGATGTTGTCATCCAGATACCAAGATTCATTCTCATCAAAGACCATGAAGAGCAGAGCAAACTCCTCAAGCTCTTTCTTCAGCCCCAGCGTGCGAGCCAGGCTCTTCTTGCAGATGACCAGCGGCCCGATCAAACCACTGTACATGTCCTGCATGAGAAGACAATCAGATAGACTCAGTCTGCTTTCCAAAACTTCTGTTACCTTCTAAGACACCTTCTTTAGACCAAATTCTAAGGCAGAATCACATTTGCACTGAATGCAGTTCAATGAAAGTAAATTATCGACGAGTCGAGAGAAATGATGATGAGCTACATGTCATATACTACCGAAAAGTAAAATAAATGCATTGTTTATTTAAACTGGTCCGTTTTATATTTTGTGTACTCGCAGCTATCATTCTTTTAGCTTAGCGATATGACTGAAAGTCTCCTTTGCAGAGATTTAATTTCAGGATGCTACACACAACCCAATCACATGAAAAAAACTAGTTTTTAGCACATTAATCACCATTTGTATAACCACAGATTTACTACAAATACCATGGTTAAGCTATGGTTAGTGTAGAAAAACCATGGTTAATTTTTATAAGGGATGAAAATGCACAAATGAGAATTTATATGGATTCGCCACCAATTTGCCAAAAGGTAAAATAGCTATGAATTGCCATAATGTTAGTAGAAGGCAAGGTCGTTAGGTTTTAGGAAACATCACACTGGTTTTGAACAAGGTCCCATGACCTTGTTTCACTTGGTGAGAAAGGTACCTTGATAACATCCACGGTGGAGTAATACGCTCCAACACTGCATTCCTCTTGCTGTTCTGTCGGCCCAGAATTCTTTGGGAGGTACCAGGTATAGGTCTGAGTTTCACCTTGAGTAAACAACACATTTATTTAGACTTAAAGGATAAGTTCTCTTCCAGAATAAAAATTTCCTGATAATTTACTCACCCCCATGTCATCCAAAATGTTCATGTCTTTCTTTCTTCAGTCGCAAAGAAATTAAGTTTTTTGAGGAAAACATTCCAGGATTTTTCTACATATAGTGGACTTAAATGGTGGCCAATGATTTGAACGTCAAAATGCCCTTTCAATGCAGCATCAAAGAGCTCTACACGATCCCAGCCGAGGAATAAGGGTCTTATCTAGCAAAACGATCTGTCATTTTCTGAAAAAAAAAAAAAATTAATACACTTTTTAACGGCTAGCGTTAGCTCTGCGATGCATGTCTTTATTAGCTGATTTACTCTGCGTTCCATTCAGAAGGGCCCATCCCTATGCCCTAATCCCTTCAAAGGGTTTACCCTCCGGAGTGTAGGGGACCAAACAACTGTTTCTTGAAGTGCACTTCTGCGTCATCATCCCGTGTCCACACGGAGGCGCCATCATCATGCAAAGAATCTGTGCAAAGGATCATGGGAGCCCGAAGTGTCCATCAGTTGTACCCTTCGAAATCCTTCATTCCGAAGGGCCCTTTGAAGTGGAAAGTTTTGAGCCCCCTTCAATATGGCGGCCATGATTGCTTTCACTCTGAAGTGCCCTTCAGAGGGCGATATATCCCGTTTGGAACGCACAGATTGGAAAGGTCATGTGTGATGTAGGCGGAAGTACGGAAGTATTTTGCCAAAGCCACTAGAAGGCAAGCCTGCAACCATTAGCTGAAAAAGCATAACGGCTAAAGCTAACGCTTCCGGTCTGCCAGTACATGGGAAAGGAGACCAGAGGCCATGTTTTTTTAATGGATGTCAATGGAGGAGTGGCTTCACTACGCTGAATAATCAGCTTTTTAGAGGAAACAGCTCATCATTTAATGAATCGACAGTCTGTCGGCTAATCTAAATAATACTTTTGGATTCAACTATTTTTAGAGTTTACACCGAAAAAAATGCCGTTTTATAAGAGAAGTCACTGACTTTTTCGACAGGTGGGATTCAGCTTACGGCATTTCCCATTCATTCCTATGGTATCCGTAAACAGCGATTGAGTGTTGCACAACTCTGACTGAAATTCAGTGATGTCAAGGCTGTAATGTGATTGGTTATTAAGGCTCACCTGATCCAAGTTAGCATTACGCTTTCTCCAATAGCAAGTAATACAGACCCTCTCATCTCCCTATAGTAAGTAAATCTCTGATTTTGCATGTTCGCTTTGTAAACACTGGGTTGGTACTTCCGCCTACGTCATGTGTGACCTTTCCAATATCACCTAATAAAGATGCGCATGTGCATCGCAGAGCTAGCGCAAGCCGAGCATTTGTGGTAAAAAGTGGATAAATATTAATTTTTTTCAGAAAATGACCGATTGTTTCGCTAGATAAGACCCTTATTCCTCGGCTGGGATCGTGTGGAGCTCTTTGAAGCTGCATTGAAACTAATTTTACGTTTAAATCGTTGACCAGTCCACTATAAGTAGAAAATCCTGGAATGTTTTCCTCAAAAAACTTAATTTCTTTGCGACTGAAGAAAGACATGAACATCTTGGATGACATAGGGGTGAGTAAATGATCAGGAAATTTTTATTCTGGAAGTGAATTTATCCTTTAATAAACAATGTGTACTTAAATTTGTCTAATATTCAACTGTCAGATCTTACCTGGAGGTGTCAGGGCTACCTGAGGACTGTCAGTTTTAACTCCATGGGCATGTATGGAGTACGGCCTCTTAGCCATGTTCTTAAACACAATCTTCACCTTTTCTCCCACTTTACCATGGATCATGGGTCCTGAGATGAGCATATTTTGAAGGTTTATAAACATATACACCAAATTATGACTCAACCATCGATGTACCGCATATTCTATTAATATTTACCCATAATTCCCAAGTGTTCCCCATCAGCAGATCTTTCCTTGGGTTTGGTGAAGGTTTCATCGGTGTACTCTCTGTACAGCACCTTCTTATATTTTGAACCAATGAATTTGCCTTCTTTCTTGAGGAACTCGTTGCCAGGACTGAATATATCAAGGTAAAGTAATTATGATCTAGATCTTGCATTCCTGTTTTACTGACATTGTAAATGCACAAAAATGTTTTCCTTTCCATAGATATTGCCTGAATGGTCTTTGTATTCTGAATTGAGTCCAAAACAACACTACACTACAAACTACACTACACTTAAAACTTAGTTGGTCACAGTCTGTTAGAACTCACTAAAGAAACATTGGAGTTTGTGGCATTAATGCAGCTATTCACTGATAATCTTAGGTTATCTGCCAATAATTTTACCCAACACAATAAATCTCAAATATCGTTCACATCTGCATGTTGATGCTTGGTTTGCCGTCAATGGCGCGAACACCGTTGATGTTCTTCAATGTCTTATGTTTGCAAATGGGATTTATGAGTTCTGGAGAAGGACTTTGGAATACCTGTCTTTCAGATTGTGGTGCATCTGTTCCTCCCATGTGCGGGTGGGTGAATAGTCCCAGTCCATCTCAACTGCAGCGATGTAATACTTCTTCTGGTGTAGCATCGTCTCAGACTGACGGTTCCAGAAGCGGCACTTCTCCACGGTGTAGTTGGCTCTCATGCCTCCATGATAATGATCTGTGGTTTTACATGCCACCTCAAACTGTCCTGCAGACACCATGTTACATTATGATGAATAAACAATGTTGATTTTGTTGTTTTAAGCATAAATCTAATAATGTTTAGCGAGGTTCACAGGGAAAGGACAGAGTTGTTCTTTGCAGAGAGATTAAAAAGAGAAGAGATGGGACTGTACCCATGCTGTCAGGCTCCATTATGACAGTGTGAGAGATATGAGGAAACACGTTGATGGTGTCTCTCCTGGTGTCTTTGTAGAGGAACCTGTTGCCCTCAAAGTAAAGTCCATGGATGTCAACCTCTGATCCTAGTCCAGACAGATGCCAAGACACCTTATCACCTTTGCACATACTCAAGCCTTTCAGATTCCCATACATGTATCCATTGAGCGCTGTGAATGGAAAACAAATATTAGTTTGGGTGAAAATACAAAAAATATGGTTTGTGTGCTGCAGAAATGCAATTGTAAAAAAAAAATGTTTTTTTTTTTTTAGTGCTTACAGTGCATTTTGTTGGACTCTTGAAAGTCTGCGTCTTCTTTATTTACAGATTTGGGCTGTTTTGCGAATCTGTTGATATTGTCATCCAAATACCAGCTCAGGTTCTCGTCAAACACCGTTGCAAGAAGGTGAAACTCTTTGACCACGTTTTTCTGGGATGGAAAAAAATATTGGCAAAGCTATGAGCAATTAACTGTTTTAAATTATTAGGAATAGCAAGACCCAAATGTGAGCTCAGCAGAAAATCACAAAGTTCTCCACATGCTTTCAGCTACTAATATAGCAGTAAACATTTTCCCACACCTGCTTTCCTGATTTGAGGGTTTTTGGCTTGCAGATCAGAAGAGGTCCAACCAGCCCAGAGTTGGCGTCTCGAATGGGATCCACCGCTGAGTAGTACATGTAGGTAATGCAGTCTGGATCTTTTTCGGTCGGTCCTCCATCCTTAGGAACCACCCACTCATACTTGTAGGTGGTGTCAGGACGGACCAATGCAGCAGGAAGTGGCTCGACCACTCCTGA